>LUGF01001370.1:8559-36260 GCA_001625245.1 Calycopis cecrops
TTCATAATATATGCACACAGTACTTTGAGTCCTCCCTCCCCTGTCCTCCCCGCCCCGCTTAGGAAACTGGCATGAAGATGTGTTGTTGGTTTTTTTTTAATGGTATAGAGGGGCCAACGAGCAGTCGGAGCCATTTTCATGACTACCGACGCCCAATGACATCCGCATAGGCAAGGCTATACAGATTCCCTGCCCTCCTTTCTTCTCCCACCTCCATGGGCCACCGGGTAATTACACACCGCACTAAACACAACACCACTGCTTACAGTTAGAAGTCTCATTTAACCGGCGGTTCCTCCCCGGTCGTGCCGGTCCAATTCAGCCGCACGCAGGCCTGCAGTGTGGCACTAGATCTTACTAAGAAGTTGTTAAATTAATTGTATAGTTAATTAATCGAATTTTAATTTATTTTATTTCATTTTAATTAGCTATCAAAGTTAAGTACAAAGATGAATGCATAGGTGCATGGAAAGTAAATCCTTCTTAGTTAACGTGGTAATAAGTCAAAGGCAAGTCTTTAGACAGTGTAAAATATACAAACGCTAAAGCGCATTCCGTCAAAGCCGAGTAAGTCTAGAAATGATCTCGAGTTATGAACGCCGGGGAACAACAAATACCCCTTGAGCCCGACATTTTCCGGGAACGCCCGCTTGTTTTAATTCCGCCATTTCTTAGCTGAGATGCGGGATGCTGCAATCTTATTTCATCAGCGACTACTGACTTAGCCAGGCTGCTCTGACACTTGTGACAAGTTGTATTTGTCGTTTAATTTGTTGGAGCCAATAATATCCATAATAATAATATAAATGCGAAAGTGTGTTTGTTTGTTTGTTTGTTTTTTTGTCTTTCTTTCACATTAAATCGGAACAACTCATTTAGAGTGCCAATGTCGTCCACCATATATCCATGTATGCAGGGACTGTTTTCGAAATCGTTGAGACACATAGGCCAGTTCAAAAAACATAATTACCTTTATTATATGAGACTCAAAAAAAACACAAAAATAAAGAATAAAATCATTAAACCTCAATACGAAAATGAAGCAATGCCTATAATTAATTAGTTTTTTAATTAAATTTCAGTATGTCAGTACGAAAATGTTTCCATTCACGAAATATGAAGGGATATCTGCCATTGTTATGGGGTGTTTCATAAATAATTATACAATTTATCATGTTTTTATTGTAGCCCATTATTGAATTACATGAAAAGAAAACAAAGTGTGTTTTTAAATTTACTTTGCTTTCCCCTCTACTTCATCAACTATAAAGCATACAATTTTCTATATTTTGAAACTAGACAACTACTATATAAGCTAGACTTTTCTACTGTAGGTATAAAAAAGCTAAGTTATCAATATCGTCCATTTAAACACATACACGAAAGTACAAGCTTGTTTAAGTGTCAATGTTTCTAAAATTTAAGGTCACTTATTAAAACGTGAAAAACACATTTTTGAACTGAACAAAATGCTACGTACTACATAACACAGGAAAGGGAAGCTATGTTAAATCCGTAGCGCATCAGTAGGGCGGCGTAGAGGCGCTACGAGTGTGCGCTACTAAATACTGGTCATTTTTACTTACTAGTTTAGAGTTTTCATTTCTATCACCAAAACCCATGATTGTCTGTTATATTCTTTGTGTTTGATGAATATCCTACTAACCCAATAACATTATAAATGCGAAAGTCTGTAAGGATGTTTGTTACTCTTTCACACAAAAACTACTGAACGGATTTTCATGAAACTTTACAGTAATATAGCTTTCATATCAGAATAACATAATAAGTTCGAGTAGAAATCCATGCGGGCGAAGCCGCGGGCAGAAGCTAGTATAATATATTACAATTGGCTACCTTCAATCGACTACATAAATGCTTCATCATTATTAATTTCTTAGAACAGACCCGATTATGAAATAAGTATAGAAATAAGTAAGATCAAGAAGAGGTAGTGCCACACTGCATGCTTGCATGCAGTCGAATTGGGCCGGCACGACCGGGGAGGTACCTCTCGCTTAGAGACCGTCGTAAAGTGACAGCTGTGCCCTTACGTTTCGTGCGGTGTGTAAGCAGCAGATGGCCCATGGAGGTGGAAGGGGAAAGGAGGGTAGCGCATCTGTATAGCCTCTATTCGGATATTTGTTGCCGTCGGTAGTTAAGAAAATGGCTCCGGCTGCTCGTTTGCCTATACTATAAAAAAAGTAGTTTCTATTATCTCTTTTCAATTTCGTAGTCAGTTCAAATTAACAACATTTAAGCTGGTTCAAAGCTAATTGGTCCGTCAAAGGATATCAACAAACGGCTTCATTAAATCATTCAAGACTACAATCTTAACGATTCAAAATTTACGATTGTAAATAAATGCCGTTTGTTTTGGCCGAGTACTCCAGATCCGCATAATTACCGGCATTAAGATGATACCCGGGGACGGCATTTAAAGTAGGTAATGTTGGAACATTCAAGTGGTCGCTATAAATTCTTCCGCCAGTTTAAATTCACGCCAGTTAAGTAAGTAGCATTACGTTTTGATTTATCATTTTAATTGTGAAGTCTTTGAACGTGGTTTTTATACGTAAGGTCCATAGACATCCGCGTAAATGTGACGTGTTACTTTCCTTCCGATGAACCACCGGAAAGTCAAAAAACGCAAACTGGTCGCTTTGTAGAACCTCCCCGTTCCAACCCTGTTCAGTGACAATAGAGAGTGGCACTACCTCTTGCTACTAATAAATATAAATTTTATGGCCAATTGACGTGTTTCATAAGAGGTTTTGCGTTCGAATCCCACACTGGTTATCAACATGTCTCTATGTTTGATCAATTTGTAGGTATATTCAAATTCTTTATTTGTAAAAATGAGGTACATACAAGGTGGATACAACCGAGAGGCATTAAATTAAACTACATATTTAGAGTATAATTTCCAGGCTACACAACAAATATCAGATCAATCGGAGCAATAGTTTAGCCACAGGAATTTTCTAAAGTTTTTTCTCACTTCGTACACTCTGTACCATCAGCTGTTCGAGCGCGCGGCCGCCTATAGTCCGTCGGGGTCATTCACCCCGTTCGAGGCTTAGCGACCTTACCTAGCGGCCGCGGCGGCGCGTACAAAGAGTGTTTACAAGTTTTCCTTATTTTTTCGCTATTTAACTTGTTTGAAAAAAGTATTTTCGTATACTTGTCGTAAACTTTTTTTTAATGGTCTCCGATTAACAGTAGGTACTTATAGTACATGTGGTTTAATTTAATGCCTTTGGTTTGTATCCACCTTGTATAGATGATAATAAAATAATATTTTGTCCAGCACATTTGCCATGTTACTTTATGGCATACAAAAAACATCTATAAAATTAACATTTCCAATATTCATATGTCATAGGTCAGTGAAAAAATAGTATATAGGTACATCCCTACATAAGTACATAATACACACGTACTGTCCAATCGCCTAGAATCATGTAGACACCTGAAATATAATATTTATTCATGTACTTGTATATTTGTGCATGTTCTTATGTATAAAAAAAAAATATCTTATGTATGTATAAATTCGTTTTTCGTTTTACAATACAATGTTATAACCGCGGCACTTTCATTAAGAGTGCCTACTGGTTATTATCACGGCACAAAAGTGAGGGCTTAGGAAACCTCTAAAAGAAGTCCGTTTGATTGATGAGCCCGCAGATTTATTATGTTAATTCCGTGACGTTTTTTAGAGGCCTAATGAGTTCGGCACAATGAGAAGTCGGGGTCCTTGAGGTCTTAAACGATCTGCGACGCGTCAACTGCTATGTCACTGTTTTGGGGTTTGCCGATAATTGTTTCATTTTTTATACGTTTAGATTAACAAATCTATACATATAATAAAATCGTAAGAAAGTTAAAACTGTAGATTGAATATTTTTTTTAAAGAATACTTTGGCGTGATCTAAAATCGATATCGAGGCCAAAAATATAGTTTTTAGAATTTTGTGTGTTTATCTGTAGGTATCTCTCTCTCTCCTGAGCATTATCCCCATCTGATGGTGGAGTCTGCTTTCCGCGTTTTTTCTCTGTGCACATTATTTATTATTTGTAGGTATGTCCGGGCTAAACTTAAAAAGTACTGCATGGATTTACATCAAACATTGCATGAATGTTACTAACAGGTATGGTCAACGTATAGGAAATATCTCGATATTTCCATGGGATCGAAATTTATGCGGGTGAAACCGGTGTGGTAGGCTAGTATAACTTTAACATAACAGCAAGCAAGGGAAATCTTTGATATTTTATTTTATGTAAGGGGACAAGAGAATATACGGCGGACTTTCTATTACAACTGATAATAATAGCCATCGATGTCTAAAAGAGAAAGAAGGAAAGAAAAACATTTATTCGGACACAATACAAGAGATAACAAGAACAGAGTATACACAAGATAACACATAATGACAATATCATTAAGATATTATGATAGGTAACATAAAGATTGCCTCAAGTACCAAAACGATTTGGTTCGGTATAATCCAGATCTCATAAAAGGACGCCAGATCACTAAAATTGTAACATTTTGGCCGCGGCTCTATCTCGTGAGTGAGATTTCACCCAATCTCACAGGCCCAATTGAGCTGGGACACAGTCGAGAACTCACTTGATTGTCTATGGCAGTAGAAACTAATCCGGTCTCAACTGCAACTGTTCAGTTCATGTGACCACACCTTGTACTAAGTGCGAGTGGCGAGCAATACTGACAAACATCTCAATAGCACAATACGAGCTGCTCCCTGCTTGCTGCCTCAAGAGGCATTGTGACCAGCTGTTGCATTGTCCCCGCTACTATCGACTTCATCCGCATTGGAAGTTTCTGTTCTAGTCTAGCTTACCAATGAAGCTAGTCTAGAACAAACTGTGCATTGATATGCACAGTCTGCATAGTATAAAAAAGTTGCTTTCCGCCGTCTGTGTCTGGATGCTTAGATCTTTAAAATTACGCAACAGAATTTGATGGGTTTTTTTTAATAAATAGAGTGAAGAAAGAGGAAGATTTACATGTACAATAATATTATAGAATGTAAAGCGTGCGAAGCCACGGGCAAATTCTAGTTATGTATAAATTAGAGCAGTATCAAACTAAAGCAAAGAAAGACCTGGCCAATATTAAAGAATTTTTTGGGTTATTCCGATTCTATTTTAAGCGATTTTTTTTTTCCAATTCCTGGGACACAAGTTGTTAAAAAAATTCCCTACCTTGTACGGTTCCGTACACAATAGGTGCCACCGGCAGTCGATTACCAATCATCCGCTGTCTGTCTATCTGTCCGTATCAGTATTCTACATACACACACTACTGCACTGACTGCATATGCAATTTTCACATAGCTATAATAATAAACTACTTTAAAAAAAATAAAAAATAAAAAATTATATTAAAAACTAGCCTCCGCCTGCAGCTTCGCCCGCGTGGATTTCAGGCTTCAAATATAGGGTCTACATATAAACCTTCCTCTAGAATCACTCTGTCTATTAAAAAACCCATCAAAATCGGTTGCGTAATTTTAAAGATCTAAGCATACAGACACTCAGACGGCGGAGAGCGACTTTGTTTTATACTATGTCGTGATTAACGTACTGTAGTCATAGTCTAAATATCTCTGTGTCTTGATCTCTTTTTATCAAAACATCTCATTGTGCATGGCCTTATAACCTTCCACGATAAGTGGGCTATCTAATACTGAAATAATTATTCAAATCGAAGCAGTAGTTTCTGAATTTTACCAAACAATACCTATTATTATACACATTTAGCTTTATTATACAAGTATATTATATTAGATGAATATACCTATACTAGCTGTTACCCGCGGCTTCGCTCGCGTGGTTTTTCTTGATAAAACGGAGCCGATGGACCTCTTCAGTCCTTCAACTATCTCCGTACTAAATATCACATCGATCCGTTGATCCAATTTGATGTGAAAGAAGGGCAAATAATCAACCAAACAAACACACTTCCCATTTACAATATTAGTAAGGATTATTGCAATTTGATTGTAAGTTTATAATTATAGTTTCTGAGTTTAGCCGAACAAACAAACTCTTCAATTTTATAATACTATATAGTATATATTAGCTATTTTAATTCAATTTGATAGCAAGTATATTAATATTATATAACTCCTCACCCCATAACACAATTGCCCGCACGCCGTAGCTAAGATGAGATGCATCCGCGACCCGCGCTCAAAAACTCAATAACTAACCTTATTAGCGAACAGTGGCGGTTGATTGAATCACCAACCCCCCGGCACACACCTGGGCCTCTGAAATCATTTTAACCCTTGCCCGGCCGAGATAAGTTTATTTTGAGCCGCTCGAGTGGCATTGTTCGTTTTATTAAGTGCTTTTATGACGAAATTCCACTGCGCCTCTACCAATTAGCCAGGACGGGGCAAAAATTAAGTTAAATACGACTTTACCGCTGTTTACCTATTGCCAAACGTCGTTTAACTCGATAAAAAGCTCATGGGGTAAAATTTGCCGAAGATGTTTTGTTTTATTTCGTCCGCGTCCAAATCGATACCCGTCTCGCCTACAATGTTTATGTTTGTCGGCTGTGGCAGGAGGGTTAAGTCCGCGCATCTTTTTAGGGTATTTTATTATGTGTATAACACACGCAGTAACTAATAAAACTAGAGACAGGCACTGGTATAATAAAAGGATTATGAAAAATGTTGGTGGTATAATTTAGAGTTGCGAGAAAGACAGAAAGAATCCTCTTAATATTATAAATGCGAAAGTTTATATTATGTTTGTTTGTTTGTTACTCCTTCACGCAAAAACTGCCAAACCGATTTTAATGAAATTTGGCACACACAGAGAGTAATATGGATTAACACATAGGATAGTTTTTATCCCAAAGAAATGTTCCTATGGGTTGCCATGGGATAATTTTCCACGGGATCGAAATTTGCGCGGGTGAAACCGCGGGGCGCATTTGCATAATTCCAAAAAGATGATGTGATTAAAATTATTAGTTAGTCAAATTAACTTGAATTATACATTAAGCTTAGGTATACTTTACATTGTACAATGCTAGTTGTAGGACTAAGTCTTAATTTTTTGAATTTTTTTACAAAGAAGTTCATTATGATGATCACGAAAATAAGTTACAAAATTATGGTCTCACGGCTTAAACTAAGTAAATCCACAAGTTAGTTCGCTAACTTAACTCGCGTGTAAGTTTAGAGCTTACGGACAAGTTGCGACATATTTCACGCCACTACCTGCGCCTAAAACAATCAAAGAGCCACTAGCGGTGTGTACACAACCGCACGCTTAGCTGTAACTACACTACGGCTTAGTCAGAACGTAAATACTGACTATACAGTATACACCCACCTGGCACAGCCACCGGTGAGCGGTAAACATTGGTTTTTATAGTAAATGGGGGCATAGAAGCAGTCAACCTTTACGTGACTACCAACACAGATAGCACGTGAACAGGGCCACTACTCTATACTTTATGAGAACAATAGAGTACGTGAAAAAACTTTTTTTTTTGCATGATAAATTTATCGGATTCTAAAAGATGTCACCGAAAACTAATATGTTCTACTTATTAAAATTAATAATATAGGCTATAGTAATGACCAATGTGTCAATAATTGGATAAAATTCTGAGATGTTTTTTCTGACCAATTTTATTTTGCTTAAAACAAAATGTACTCTATTTTAATATCATTACTTTATTTTATTACCATGTACTTTATTTCTAAAAGAAAAAGGTGGCAACCCTACCCATGGAGTCGAAAGAGGAAGGAGGGAAGGAATCTGTAAAGCTTCTATGTGGATATCTATGGGCGTCGGTAGTCATAGAAATGTCTTCTTCCCCTCGTTAGTCTTCTTGTATTATAAAAAATCATTAACCATTATTGTTATGCAGATGTTTTTTCAATTTTGTCTTCCCCATTCCTGTAGTTTACCGGAAAAAACACAGTGACGTCACATGCGCACATTTACTTCTGAATCATGTTGCTTTTCTTGTGTGTGGCACATCTTCAGTTAGAATATATTGCTTCTTGGTTCTTCGTCAGGTCTTCTCATTTTGATCATCGGAGTTTCTGAAGCGCGTAGCCGATAAAATGATTACAATTCTCGAGATCTGTAAACAATGAAACAACAGCATATATGTCTATATTACCCAATATATAAAAAAATCTCGTGTCATAATCTTAGTTACCATACTCCTCCGATACGGGTCGACCCGTTCTCATGAAATGTTGTGTACTTATCGGGTAAGTATGTTTATGTCTATATATACGCTGCCCTCTTCGGTATTTCCGGACATTACTTCTCTTAATCTTCAAATAAAGAGCTTATTCTTTACTCAAAGGTCGGCAACGCATATGTTAGACTGGTGCTACGGATGTCTGTGGGCGTTGGTGAACACTTTATATCGGGTGACCCAACTGCTCGTTTGCCTCCTATGCTATAAAAAAAGTTTGAAAATCGGCCTACATCTATTTATCTGCGCAGTTAGTAATTAATAAAAACGATATCTATTAAATTATTATAAAGACATCAAAATAAGTAGTTACATTATAGCACCGGCAGGTTTTTCTTTCACTCACCGTCCATCGTGGTTGTCCGTGCCTGGTACTGGTAGAGGCGTAGCCCGTAGAGGGGCCTTAAATCTGTAAGAAACACAATCTTTATGTCATCTAGTCTTTAACCCATCTATCAAAAATAAAGTTATTAACTTAGAATTGCTCATTCAAAAACCATGTTTATATTTGCAACAAATTAATAAATGTAAATATGATTGTCATGTTTACAAATATAAATTAACATTATAGTATATGATATTGACATAATATTTTATTATGGTATAACTAATACAAATTTGTCTGGCAAAATAAATTTAAAATATTATAGGTACATAATGTTAATAATTATTGAACAGTACGGTATGGAACCTTTGATATGTAGCCGTCGTGAAGCTGTTGGTATTTGCTACTACGATGCTGTAAGTACCATCGTAGTAAGCAATTTAGTCACTCTCTCACGAAAAAAGCCCAATTAATGTTAAGTTTTAATTACATTTCTTAAGTATTTAACAAAGTGTATAGATGATACAAATTCAGTAACGAGCGACATTTGGCTAATTTACAGAGTACTCTTATACATCACAAGTAAAATATTTAATGAAGACAAAATTACAAGTTCGTCGTAAGATTTCTGCTATTTGTAATTAAGTATAAGCTCGTGGAGATGTGCAAAAATTTAATTAATTTAATTATACCGTTAATGATGTTACAGAGAAACTTTACTTGCAGAGAATCGCTTTTCGTATAGGGCATGTTCGAACAAATAATGGTAATTATTAATTTTGCGTTGTTTTTAGTAACTTAGTTCTTTTTCTGTTTAAGGTCAAAGTCAATTTCTTCTGATACCATACGGACTTAGTGTCGTTTGTGACCTCTCCTGATGTGAATTACAAAAAAAACTCTTTTAAAGCAGGTTGTAAGAATTAAAGAAGCTGCTTAAAAACCCAATCTTCAAGGTAAAGTCACTAGAATACAATGTATTTGCATAAAAATATATAATACTAGTTATCACTATGTGGGTCGTCGAAAATAGAAATAGTTCAATCGTTAAAAAGTATAGATAGCCTATGTTACTTCTTGATATTGATGTTTATAATAATAATTAGGGAAGAATGGTTAAAATGGGTCCAGCTAAATCTAGAACGTATTCAAAACAAACAAATTCAAACTCTTTACAATATTAGGATATAATATAATACCTAACTAGATGCATCTTGTGATTTAATATGTTATAAGGAAACCATTCGTATCTTCTTTGCTATAAAAGAAAAAGAAGAATTATGTTATTCGAAATTGTAATCTACATCTAACACGTAGCGATACGTACAAACTATTTTTTTATTTGGTAGAATCATATGATCACTTGCAATTTGTTTGACAGTTGTTAGTAAAAGTAGAGGGAGTCCGATCAAATGTAAAATCACAGAACTGTCATTTAGGATTAATACATGAATAATGCAAAGCATAAATTAGTACATTAGGCAACGGAACACTCGCATTACGTACGCCGCTAAATAGCCCCCGTCGAGTCCCGCAATTTATTTAAGAATGTTATGCAAATTTGAACACAGTCTTTGATCGTCCGCATCAAAAGTCCGAACGGAAAAACTCCGCCGCCGGAAAAAAAGCGGGGCTTAAGAAAAATAATGATTTAATCCCACTTTTCGCTGTCTCGCATATAAAAGCGTTTCGAGGGGGGCGCAGAATCGTTTTTAATCTTTGCTTTGTAAAGATGATTATGAGGGATTATAGGTTTGGAAGTATGGCTGAAATTTCGCGGCTGAAGAGGCGCGGCTCGGTTCATTTGATATTTTTTGGAGTCCAGGTGGGGCTGCGGTCACCCCCCCGTATTTCCCAACTTTTCCTCGCGACCGTTCAAAGGGAAGCTTTATTTCGTTCCGTTCGCCCCCCCATCGACGTTATGCTACTTATTAACCGTCTTACACAACGACGCTTATAAATTAGATCCGGTTTTACGGCCGTTTAATTTTTATGCCTTGTTTGTGTTGATAATAATTTATGTGTGTGATAAGAGATATGGCTGTAATGCGAGGTACATTGGTATTATTACGTGTATTAGTAATTTATGACATTGCTGTTATAAAGCTGGTAGGTAGGTACTCCTACTAATATTATAAATGCGAAAGTTTGTATGTTTGTTTGTTACTCCTTCACGCAAAAATGCAGAACCGTTATTTTGAAATTTGACACACACATAGATAGTAACTTGGATTAACACATAGAATAGTTTTTATCACGAAAAAATAATCCTATGGAATGCCTGCGGATGATTTTATATTTTGCACGGGATCGAATTTTATGCGGGTGAAACCGCGGGGCGTAACTAGTAATGAATACTTATGTATTTTCACTAAAATACATAATTTTTTGTATAATTGCCCAGGACATATGACTTCGCTATAAAAAGGTGATTGTGCGTTCATAGATTCTAAAAATCCATTTTCTTGGGGTTTAGAATTATGTTTTGGGTCAAACCAAAAGTGTTATAGGGATTTTTCAATATCTAATTACAACTAGGAGTCAAAAAGTTGGCGGTGATACACCTCCTTGCCTATGAGAGCAAGTTACATCGGTCCTTGGTTTCTCTCCGGTCGTGTCGGCCTCCCGTCCCATCGGAACAGTAGATTGTGCTTGAGTCTGTGCATACACTTACACATGTCCGACGCAGTTAGCCGGTTACTATAGAGATAGTCGCTATAGCCGAAGTTCGATACGAGGACATAAAAGTATTATTTCCTCCTAGCGGAACACACACACACTTGCCACGTGTGTGATTACATGAAGTCCTAAATATAACACATGGTTTTTCTTGGTTCTCTAACAGTAGAAACTAATTGCTGATGTGGACCTAGATTGGCCTTCGTCGTAGGGAGTTGTAGGGGTTTGTTTTTTTTTTGTTTGTTTATTTGTTACTCCTTCACGCAAGAACTGATGAATTTCATGAAATTTGGCATACACAGAGGGTAACTTGGATTAACACGATAATTTTTATCCCGAAAAATGTTCCTGTGGGATTTACACGGGTAAAAACGCGGGGCGCAGCTAGTACATAATAATTGTAAGTATTCATTACTAGCTGCGACCTGCGGTTTCACCCGCATTAATTTCGATCCCGTGGAAAATGGAAAATCATCCAATGGCATTCCATTGGAACATTTTTTCGGTATAAAAACTATCCTGTGTTACTATCTATTTTTCCATATCCAAGTTATATCCAAGTTACTATCTAGGTATATGGGTACCAAATTTAATGAAAATCGCTTCAGCAGTATTTGCGCGAAGGTGTAACAAACAAACAAACGTACGAACTTTCGCATTTATAATATTAGTAGGATTGAAATTTTACTTTAACAGTAAAAATGTTCATTATTATGTTTAATATTATTTCTAGTGGAAAGATTTAGAAATAGTTGTGACATAGTGAAAACAAAAATAGATTTAAAATCGAAACTTGTTTGTCATAAATTGTTATAAGGTCATCAACGTAATATTATTCTCAAACCTTAAGTGCTTCAATATTTCAAAAATCAGAGCACCAAGATTTAAAATCTTGTCCACTCTTGGATTTTACATTTTCTATAATGTCTTTTCGATCCCACCGATGGGCAGAGCCGTCCGTTTTACGAAGTATTACGGGACATTAAAATAGCGCATATAAAAATAGTACGGCACTTAATTATATTGCCTGATCTCCGAGGGGGCGGAGGGGGGGCGGGAGGTCTCATCTCAATCGCAAATCGGCCATCTTGCGCCCCCCCGAGATCGCCCCCCGCGCGTCCATTATACTTTTTAAGCTCCAATCTCGTTCATTTAAACGGTTGGCTTTAGATGGCAATCGCATTTTTCCACTGCAGGTCACGTCCCGCCTTCAAGCAGGGCTTATATCAACAAAAGAAAATAATAAGATTCCTTCAAATTAAAAGTATAATGTCGCGAAAGGGCGCCGTAATCCCGGCGCGCTGTTCATTAGGTGGGCGCAGCTTAAGACATTACCAATTTTTCTTTATTCATAGCGTTACGAATTCAAATGAAGCGTTACTTAGCTGTGTCAACAGTATATAAGATTGTGGAGAAAATAAGGGGGGCCAGGGCTCTCCGGATCAATGCTTGGAGCACGGACCGATGCAATTAAATGTTAGTATTTTTTTCTAGAAATATACTAACAATTCATTATCAACAAGAATAATATGACGCCAGTTCTCTTATGTAGACAGAGAGTAAAGAGTACCATATATACACAAATTTCACTTATTTAAACATTCACTTTAATATCACCAAACTTGTGGTCACAACGCACTTATCAACTCGGAAAGGGATCGTAAAAGCTTCGCCTAGAAAAGCGAAGACACGATTACGTTACGTTTCCCATTAGTGTGCGTTGCAGTATAAAGTTTCGTACAAAGAACACTGGCCGGCTCGAGGTGGTACGGTTACGATCCCTTTTCAAGCTGATGTTTCCGTTAATCAGGTAAAGTTAATGCCGCTGATTCGAGCCAACACGCCCTAAGAGGCACCTTTTGCTCATATAGCAAGTGGTCTCTAAGACCAAATTTCTCTCAGTCGATGTCACATACGATATTATAAAGAGATATACCAATCATGAAGAATTGTAATATATGGCTAAGCACTTTGCTATGCGCAAAGAAATGTATTTTGTTTCTTAAAAAAAAAACATTTCCATTGAAAAAAAATGTTATATTCTAAACGTACTGTACTATGTTTCCAATTGGTTTTTTATGGTATAGGGGGGCAAACGTGCAGTCGGAGCCATTTTCATGACCACCAACGCCCATAGACATCTGCACAGAGGCTATACAGATGCACTGCCTTACTTTCTCCTCCAACCTTCATGGGTCACGAACTACTTATACACCGCACGAAACGCGACAGCACAGCTGTCGCTTTACGCCGGTCTCGTGTAAGCGAGAGGTACTTCCTCGGTCGTGCCGGCCCAATACGACTACACGCAAACAAGCAGTGTGGCACTTTCTCTTACTAAATGGTTTTAGTAATTTCTTCATGATAGTGTGGTATTAGGATACTTATAATTTGACAATATTATTACTAAGGAGAGTGACTTAAATGTACTTGCGTGGGAGGGCACTTCGTATCAACTACCATTGGAATGGCACCTGATGATCAGTACACTTGTGGCTTGGAGACGTTTTTATATGGGCCATGGGGTTTAAACGCCGTTGTTAACAGAAGGAAAGTCAGATTATAAGCTAATGGCCGACGCGGCTCAGTTTTGGCAACCGTTTTTTTTTTTTTATCTCGCAGAGGAATGCATTTACGCACGATACCGGGGAGCCTGGGTGGCTCCTGGGCCTGTGTCGGGCTCGGCGATTGGTACGCCTCTACCGACTAAACCATCTGCGGGTGCCCTCAGCCGCTTTTATTGGGGGGGATCCCGGATCTGCAGGCTACAGGATCCCTCCAGCGACAGGCTGGTCTTGGCGAGAGACCAGACTTAACCTCACCGGGGACTGTCCGGCATACTACTGAACAGTCCCGACAACGTCGTGCCATTTAGCTGGACCGGGTTCCCATCTCGGTCCGACACGAGCACAGAGGTGCCTACTGGAGGCGCGCTAAGTAGCGCCTCCTACGCACCCCCGTTCGTCGTCTGCGGGGAGAGGCCGCGTCGGCGGCCTCCTCTCTTACCCGCTCATCAGCCTCCTTCTGGGACATGACTGTCTCGCAGAAGGAAGCCAAAGCCTCATAGGACCTGTCGTCGTGGAGCATCGCGTGGATGATACCCGACACTGACAAGTCCACCCCGACAAAAGTTTTGGCAACCAAACTTATAACATTAAAAACTCCCTGTTCGCTTCCTAATGTCAATGCCGAAAATAATGTTTTATTCCTACTAATATTAAATAGTCATTATTGACCAAAACTATTTCTTTTTCGAAAATTTTCTCAGGACAATTTACAAGCTTAAAGACTCTACATAAGTAGAGCACCGTCCAAGTCCATGTCAGGTTTTTCTTTTTACCTCTATACTATAGAAGCCACTCAATATTGAACAGGAATAGAACTAGTTACTCTCCATGTCGATCCTTTACAAAAAGAATCTTCTCCGTAAGTCTACGTTACAAAATACGTACACGTTAAGATTAAAAATCCAGTAGGTCGGACGAGCTTATAACGATTGGAAATTGACTTGTAAAATACATGCTTCTATGTTTAAAAGATATTCTAGCTCATATGCTATTTTATACATGTACTTATTACATTATACTTGCATTCATACGTCCTTATAATACCTACTAATATTATAAAAGCGAAAGCTTGTGTGTTTGTTACTCTTTCACACAAAAACTACTGAACGGATTTTCATGAAACTTTACAGTAATATATAATCTTTCATATCAGAATAACATAGTAAGTTAAAATTTATAGGGATATTTGAAGTCCGAAATCGACGCGGGCGAAGCCGCGGGCGGAAGCTAGTAATATATAATAAAACCTCAGAAACACATCTTGGTGCATTAAATTGCAAGTTTCATGTCTGGTTTAGGATGATACATATTCAAACTGTACTAAAAACTGGTTATCCATTTGATAATAATCAATAAGATTACATCACAAAGTGATTATAAGAAGAAGATGAAGATACTAATGATTTAATAAAATAAATAATTCAAAATCCGTATCAGCGGCTCGTTGGTCTAGGGGTATGATTCTCGCTTTGGGTGCGAGAGGTCCCGGGTTCAAATCCCGGACGAGCCCTGCTTTTTTGACATACATTGCTAAATTGTTATTAGTTCGTCGGCCGAAACATGTACTTCAGTTGAAGATTATTATTTGCATTACTTAAATATTCACAGTATTTTCTTTTATTGACACATGCCAGATGAATAGGATTACTTAATTATTACAGACTACAATATGAATATGTTTCAAACATCATCAGCAAGGCTAAGTCGTCCTCCATCGCGACCTTGTACTCAAAAGTACTTACCCCCGAAGCCTGAGGGCTGAGAGGATTCGTAAGCTCCTATTTAGCTGCTCTTCAAAGACCATAAAAATTGGACCTCGCTTATGCGATTTCGCCTACATTAGTACATAGCCACATAACTACACCACACGGAACATCATCATCGCGTTGCCGTCCTGGCTGACGAATGACAAATATATTTAGGCATCACAATCTTCTCCTTGTATCAATGGTCGAACTCCTCGGCTCGCCTTTACCGATTCTTATGAAACTTTTCATGTTTAGTAAGCCAGATAATAGTAGGGTAGATAATAGTAATAGTGAAGTATATTTTAAATTTTTATCCAGATATTTCCACTTTATCAAAAAACGGGTGAAACCGCGGGGCGCAGCTGTATGCTTTATCAAAGTCCTCTAACAAATAAATGCACACAACATAATGCTTTCGCTAGTTCAAAGAAAAAACTATCTGATCTTAACGTTTAATACTTACTACGGTTTCATTCGTTTACTTGTAGTGTTGTGATATCTAATATGAAATTGCATCGATAAAAGTTGTAAATATCTATATCTAATATGAAAACGTATCGATAAAAGCTGTACATATCCAGGATTAAATATAATACTATCGTCTATCGTAGTCTTATTTAATATCTCATAAGTATTATAGGTTGAAAAGACTATAATAATTATACAGTATTAAAAGGTTTCCCTTTATATAAAAAATATGGTAAATAGAATCGATAAGTGTTCTAGTGCATATTAAGCCGGTTTTGGGCTATGTTTGATCAACCCCAGTAAATATGAGTGAAATTCGACCATTTTTTAATATCCAAGTAAATATGCACGTAATGAATGATAAGGATCAGTCTTTTTTGCGCTCTATGAAAAATAGTATGAACTACGAATACTGAATGATACTAGGTGAAGAACGGCGTCTTCTTAGATTGAAATATTTTTCGTAATAAAATAGGTTTACTTAAATAAAATACTTTGCTTAATTTTAGCTTAAATTTTATTTGTCATTGTATATTATTAATTTACCACTAAAATAAATAATCATTTGTATGTCAGCTAACATGTTATCTCTACCAGAAACACTTATACACGTATCCTAGTTGCTTTACCAATAATAAAAAAACAATCTCTCGGTTAACACTCATAAATATGTGAAATAAAGAAATCCATCGTTTTTAATCAACTCAAATCACAATCGACAATCTCATCGACGTCCATAAAGTAAGCACAACACTATCTCCTTCGACCCGCCAGAGCATTTTTATTCGGAATTTATATCTGCCAGCGAATCCCACATTATTGTCTCCCAGCATTTATTCTCTGATGGGCATTAAAAGCAAACCCCTTTTTCTTGGAGGCGATTTCATTTTAGCTGGGTTTAGAAATTTTAAGACCCGCATTACGGGACTCCGATATTGTCTCTGGCCCTCTCGAACGGTTGAAATAATTAATTTACTTTGTTATTATTCCGTACCCTAAGATATTATTAGGAGTGAGATAAAAGCCTTTACGAGGTTATATAGGTTTAGTGTCTCGCCGACCATTTATGATGACCTCTGCTTTTTTGCTTTAATTGGTTCTGGGGGTGACTTATATTTTTTTATTGCGACAGACGAGTTGGTGTACTCACTTTATTGTTTAGTGACTACCGATATCCACAAACATCTTCGAAACTGGTAGTTGGCGAATTTTACTCATCCCGAGTTGTTGCGCGACAGTTGTAGCAATGACTTCACACAGGGGAATGTATAAGGTATTCTTCCCCTGTCGTGATATGATATTGTCGTTAAGTATTACTGTTTAACGGGTATCTCATAAGCCATTTGAATAATAATAAGAATAATTCACACTATTTCAATGAGGCAAATATGTTCTAATGCATTTTTGAGGCTCTGATTTTTGCAAGTATATCTGTTCATTTATCTTGTCTTGTCTTGTCTTAGATCTATGTAACCTACTCATTATAGTCAACCTGGGAGGAACAACCAACACAATAGTAATAATGCAATAGTCCGGTTTGCCTTCTCTCAGTAGCTGGGAAAGAAGGGGGGGTCTGCACCCCCATCCACCACAAATTACGGAGGCTCGAGCTACCTTAGGGCACTCGCCTCTCATACAGACGAAGCTGCACTGGGCTTTCAGTTCTGCTAGCGTAGATTCTATTTGAAAAAAAAAACAATAGTAATAAATTTGTAACAAAATATATTACCTAAGTAAATATTTTTTTAAAAAATATCAATATTCCTGAAATTAAACTTGTTTGTTTACTACCTATTAAAACTAATCGAATAATTGTGAAAAATGAATTATATATTGTTATTCAGGAGAAAATAAAGGTTTCATTTATAAACCTATTTATATACACTACTAGCAATCCCGCTAAGATCAATATTCGATCTAAGTGAAACTTTTTTGTAATTAAAACCTAAATATCATATGACATATTGTTATGTCATTGTAACTAAGGTCAACAATTTATGAGGAATTTTAAACACTAGCAAAAGACGCATAGAACTTCGTCAATCTTATATATCAATGTGTCAAATGCCTGGTAATGTGTGTAAAGTTTTAATTATCAAATTAAAGTACTTTAGAATTATTATTATTAAATATATTGCGTTCTGCACTTCTCTGACACGTAAACTATAAGTGTGCCAAATTTCAGACTCCTCCGTCCGCGCAATTGTCATAAATATGTTCCTAAAGTTTTTGCCTCAAGTATTAATACCTATATACCTAGATATTTTATATTTATTTATAATGAAACATATTGAAACAAACAAACAAACAAACAGGCGGGATATAAGAGAGCGTATTCGGCTGGGCTAATTAAAGTGAAACATAATTTTTGCGATTGACACTCGTGAATCAAAGCGGCGCGGTCTGTTTGCACGCTCGTTCATATCCCGGACGAAAATCGCCCGCATATCCGACGGGGGCGGATAGTGTGGAAGCGGCTTCTGTGATATTCCTACCCCAATGTATAAATGACAAAGTTTGTAAATGAAAATCTGTGTACATTAATGACTAACACTCGCTATTTCACCCGCGTACACCGAGTATTTTTGTCATAGCGTGATTGTATGTATAACACGGTAGTGGTAAGTTGGTACCTGGCAAAAATTCCATTCCCCGCTCTCTACCCCCGCACCACCCCCGATGTCGCCATATTAGGGCGACTTCGGGGGAAGTGCGGGGCTAGAGAGCATTCTTCGCATTCTTGTCAGGTCCCAACTTATCGCGTCCGTGTAGTAAAGATATATCCTTCCTCGATAGAAGAGTTTATTACGATTTATGACGTACCAAACAGATTACAAACCCTCGATTGCGAATCGTACTTCCAAAATGCGAGAGGACTGGTCAATTTGAAAAGCCTAACAATGGCTGAACATTGTTTAATTTAGCCGGGCACTCGTTCAAAACTAAATATATCATTTTTGCCTGGCAATGCTGGCCAAGTAAAAGAGTATAATCATATAGAGTCAAGTTAAAATTTTTCGTAGCGTAAAAGCAGACGGACACTTGAAGTATTTTGGTGACGGGAGCCACATATCTGACGTAAATGCGTCGCCCGACTTTACTTCATCATCTCTAACTAAACAATGGAAATTCGAGTATTTTTATTTTAAAAGATTCAAATCATTTTACGGTTTTTAAAGACTGGGAGGCAAGTTTGTATGTTGTAATTCTGTCACGCAAAATCTACTAGTGACTATACACGATATTCTTTCATCATAGAAGATGATCGCATAGTCCAGAAGGCCAAATGGTAGTTGCTCTGTTCGTTGAAGATATCATTGAAAACATTTAGTCCAGAAAGTTCTAAGCGTTCTTAAATCGGCCAGCTGGCAACCTCAAATGGGTAGTGAGCCGTGGCTTTCTGGTGATGAAGGCCTCCTCGGAAAGCAGTGGGAAACAAGGCAACTTGGCTGAAGGCCAAGATCTAGTTCACCAGGAGAAAATATGTCGAGGAAAAAAATACTCTTCATCCCAGAAATCCGTTTGGTTCCCCTGTCAGACTTACAAGCGCTTGCCACACTAACGCAGCCCCGTATCCCAAAGCTTAATTTGATTAGAGTCCGCAAGCCGTAGAGTGCACTTTCGGCGGCTGCGACCGGACCAGCCGGCGGACGGTCAACTTTGACGGCGGAATTAATACTTGTTTAATCTCAATTATTTTGATTGCTCAAAAACTATACGTAGATGATAAAATCTATGATGATAAATGTAAGAGTTTACGTTGACGTTTGTTACTCAATCACAAGTATTGACAGACGGATTGTGATGAAACTTTGCAATGTTGTAGGTTAAGCACCAGAAAAACACGTAAGCACTGTGAATACTATCTGTCATACGTGGTTTTGTCTGTGGCATAGCTTAAGTTGCAGTGGTAACGTATTTGTCCTAGAGACTTTTGTCGGTTGAAGTTTACGTAAGTTTTAGTAAAAAAAATTCGTTGACTGACTAAAAAAGCAATATAAATTGTAAATGGTAAAGTTCTTGCAGCGTTTTGTAGCCCATTTATTTAGGAATCCGTCATGTTGGCACTAGTGTGCCGTTTTATTTGCCTGACTACTGCCACCGGCTTGCGGGTCGCGAGTCGCGACGCATATTCAGAAATAAAATACTACGCGGGGAAAACAGCAAGTTTTTCTGGCTGAGTTTCGGATACTGGACCAATCGAAGAAAGAAAGAGCCGACTTGGGCCGGTACGACCAGGGAGGTACCTCTCGAATACACGAGACCGGCGTAAAGTGGCAGCTGTGCTGTCGCGTTTCGTGTGGTGTGTAAGTAACCGGTGGCCCATGAATATGGGAGGAGAAAGGAGGGCAGCTCATCTGTATAGCCTGTATGCGGATGTCTATGGGTGTCGGTAGTCAAGAAACGGCTCCGACTGCTCGTTTGACCCCCTATACTATATAAAAAATAGAAAATCGATCTTAGCTATCGATACGGTATAGTATAAGTTGCGGGCGGACCAAACTAGAACAAATAGAAGCATCTACCTTGATAAGGGGTAGTGCTACACTACGTAATATCTCGTCCACGTGTCCTCTCCTCTGTCTCCTGCAGGTTAGTAGTAGGTACGTATCCGGTGGCCCATTGGTGCGAAAAAGGGAAGGGAGGCAACACATCTGCATTACAATTTTATATGTAGGTATGTCTAGGGCAGTGGTTCTTAACCTTTTTAGTCGTGAGGGACCATTTGACTAAATTGATTTTTGTTTATTTATCTGGAGGTAATGGCATGTCTCGTGGAGCGCTTGAGATGTCAAGGACCATCAGTTAAGAACCACTGGTCTAGGGCGTGGCCCGCGGGTACTCGCCAAATGTTTTAGGAATAGATGCGGTGCATTGTAGTCAAATTGAGCCGG
The DNA here is from genome assembly GCA_001625245.1 of Calycopis cecrops. NCBI lineage: Eukaryota > Metazoa > Arthropoda > Insecta > Lepidoptera > Lycaenidae > Calycopis > Calycopis cecrops. The sequence continues at coordinate 29,508 of LUGF01001370.1, forward strand.
CGCGACTAGAAGACTTTGAAGAGATGCCGCCGTGAAGTGGAGCTGTGCTGTCGCGTTTCTTGCGGTATGGGCGTCGGTAGTCAATAAAGTCTCCGACTTCTTGTTTGTTCTCTATTCTATAACATGGGCTCTGATTCCTATGTTTATTATCCTTATAGGTAGGTACCTATTATAAAAAAGTGCTAAGTATTTTTCTTTTCTTTTTTTAGTTTAGTTTTATAGTGATGTTCCTTCTCTATTCTAGGCCTTTACGTACGCATCCAGGAGCCCCAGGTGCAGTGCCGGGCTCGGCAACTGGGTTGTCAATACCGACCCCTGCGTGGGACCCTGGAGGATCCCGGTCCCTGGATCTACAAACAACAGGTTCCCTCCAACGACAGGATAGCCTCGACAAAGAGGCTAGACTTCTCCTCCTTGCGGACTGACCCTACTACGACGTCGGAACCGTGCAAAGGAGTCAGGTCCTCATTCTGACCCCTGGCCACAGTACTCGAAAGGAGCACTCCACCAGTCTGCTAAGACCTAGAAGAAGACTGCGTGGTGCATTTAGAAGGCCTAGAAGTCGTCTAAATGCACCACGCCGTCTGCTAGACCATCGGACGAGTGGAGGACCTCCCAGCTGAGCTGCTCTTTGTCTAGCCTCTCCCCACAAGCCTGTCCGGTAGGGGTAGCCCTGTCCGGCACAGCCTTGGGGATCATTTACAAGCAAAAAACACACCACAGGCACAACACACCACACCCCACAGTCGTAAGACTGTTAGTAGTCTTTGACTACTTTATAGCCGTATTTGGCTATTTATATCCCCAGGCATCCCATTAGTACTGCATTAAATGCAGTCCCCCCAACACCGAGGGGGTGTTCCCTCTCGCGAGCAATTGCCCGGGCATGAAGTTCGCCTCGAGGCCCGCAGACCTCTCAGCCTTCCCGGCCAAGAGAAGACATCATTACTTGGGGATCACAGAGGCACGCAAGCCCCCTACCACACAGGGTGGCAGCACTTCGGGGGGATCTATTCTACGCCTTGCGAGGCTCCCTCTATACAGAAAACTATAATGGTTGTTGATTGAGATTAGTATATTTCAAAGTAATACGATACACTTGAAAATACCTACATAATTACTCAGAAATTACGGATACCTATTTTTTAAATTAGTAGTTTATTTGAATATATATTTTAAGCTAGTACATTAACGCCATCTCTGAAGCCACTAATGTACTCATCAAATATCATTCTATCAGAGCAGTGCCATCTGTGATAATGCTAATAAACTACGATGTCGAGTAATCTTACGTAGCACACTTCATTTAAGGTTCATATCTATTGTAATTATTTAGGACTGTAATAGAAAATAGATGTCGCTAGTCGTAAATATAGAGACATTACATTTAGTGCAGTCTCTGAGAAAACCGCATCTTGTTTGTACTTTATTTCTTTTAAAAGGTTAAACAATAAAATAGCTGGTTATAAATTATAACAACTGTTTGTCACACTGTATTTATTAAACATATTATAATGATGAAAGTTACTACTTTTTATAGCATATTGGGACAAAGAGATCGGGAGCTCTTGATGATGACAGTGCTCATAAGCATCCACGTATCCAGATGTCACGTAGATACGTTTTTCACCTTCCCCCATTTCCCCCAAAGGGCCACTGCACTGTCACCAGCCGTACCAACACAACAAAGCGAGAGTGCCTGTCCAAATCGTACGCAAAGCAGCAAAGATAACTACCACAATGGCATCATCGTCCTCGCTCTAGTCATCCGTCCACTGCCGAACACTTATACACTCCGACCGTAGCATATTAAGTTTGCTTCTCTTGCTACGTGGCTACTCCCGCGTTGCTACGATCCGAATCCATGCCGCCATCTGCTGATTCAGAGGGACTAGGTGGAGGACCTCCGGCATTGGCTGGTCCCATCCGCTGGGCGGCGGACCAACCATTAAAACGCCGCAGAGGACAGGGAGGACGGCAACGACACATCGCATCTCCTCTTCCGCGGGAGATAGGGTGCACGGCAACGACACACTGCACCGAGAAAACTCTCCTCTCGCGACCCCTCCTCCATGGACGCATCCAGAGCGGGCCCCAGCGAAGCCCACCCGACGCGTCCCCACCCGGGATCCCTCTTGGTTCACCGTGGTTGTCCAAGCCACGGCTACTAAGCCCCCTCACCACGACAAGGTGGAGATCCGTCGAGGGGGTTGCTACGAGCCCCTCGTTTAAAGGTATCTAACTCTTTTTTATGGTACAGGTGGCAACCGCGCCGTCGGAGCCATTTTCATGACTACCAGGTCCAGGGGCCCCCAGTCAGAGGAGAGAATCTAGTAAAAAAACCTGATGTTGATCCGATGAATTTACCACGGCCCTCGTGCGGTTATAGTTAGACCATTAGGTACTAAAGGATCATGACTAAAATGCAACATCGTTTTAAAATACATAGCTGATGGTTTCGCTAGTTGCAGACAGTGGCGTAAATATAGAGTGGCAAGGCGGCAAAATGCCACGGGCCCCCGTCCGTGAGGCCCCGGTCCGTGGAGGCCCCGGTTCGTGGGGGCCCCGGTCCGTGAGGGCCCGGTCCGTGGGGGGCCCGGTCCGTGGGGGGCCTCGGTCACAGAACAGTACCCATAGTTAGAAGAGAGGGGCCCCATCCGACGAATTTGCCACGGGCCTCGAACGATGTAGTTACGCCACTGATTGCAGATTTACTATTTTTAGGGACAACACGTTAGTGACGACGTTAGTTACCTACTTTTAGTTTGTTTCATGCTAATATGTTAGTTTTACATCCTTACATTGTCGATCGTAAGGTTATGTTATGTAACTTACTATTAGCATACCCACGCTTGGTGGGCGCGTGTATATTGTAGGTACTTAGGCACCTTCCCGATTACATAGTTCTAATTCGTGAATCGTGACCCAGTCGCGTGAAAAAATGCATATGGAAGAACAAAGCCCTTTCTTAACTAGAAGTCATATCATTTCTATTGAAATATGGCAGAACTGCCAACTTCGTATAATATTTGCAGGAAATAATGATTTCAAATGCGGGGACAAGCGTTAAAACAGCGTGATCCAACTAATTTTGTTTAGATTACAAAAATCACGAATCTCTGCAAATTTGAATTAAAAACGAATAAGTAAAAGAAAAATATAAATTATTACCTACTTTTCAAATGAGTATTTTTCTTGACGTTTTCGTGGCCTATCATTCGGCTAGCCGGGGCTATCGGTGGTGGTGGGTCCTGAAGTCTGTAGCTAATTCACTGAGCGGGACGGACGCATTAAATAAAATCACATATTAGTGTATAATTTCCAGAATATACAACAAAAAACAGATCAATCGGAGCAATAGTTTAGCCACAGGAGTTTTTTCTTATTTCGTACACACTGTATCATCAGCTGATCGAGCGCCCGGTCGCCCTTAGTCCGCCAGGGTCATTCAACCCGTGCTCGCTGTAGGCGCCCGATGCAAAGCATGATTACATTTTTTCGCTATTTAACTTCTTTGAAAAAAATATTTTCGTATACTTGACGTAAACTGTATAGTACATATATATAGTACATTTGGTTTAATTTATTACCTCTTGTTTTTATCAACCTAGTAGGTAAGTCAGTAGTGGCAGTAAGAATAGTCAATGAAGATCCTCCATCAAGTTTCAGGATAAGTTGTTTTTAATTACATTACCCCGCGCCTGCACGTCAATAGCACGCACTACAATAAATAACCTCACTGTATTTACTAATAGATTGCAAAAACACAGGATTGGTATCAAGCTATAAGTTCGAAAACAAACAAATGTTGATAACGTTTGGATACCACAAGACAATTTTAATAAATACTGATATTTCTCAGAGAGGACACGTTCCATTCATACAATCATACATGTAGTGGAGTTGGCCGACATGGCCGGGGACTGGGAAGGAATCCATATCCGTCTCTATATAGTTTGTGAAGGAATCTCTCGCTTGTACACGAAACATCAAACAAGCGTAAAGTGACAGCTATGTAGGGTTGCCACCATTTTCCCTTGCAAATAAACTTTAAAGTACATAGGTTATAAATGGCAAGAAAATAAAGTACACGATTTTCAAATAAAGTACATTTTGTTTTATCCTACTAACAACAAAATATTAATGAGGAAAAAAATGTAGTATGTAGTAGGTACCTACTTTATTTCACTTTTCACAAGTATTATCACGCTGATAATAATCAGTGCTACAGTCTATTTAATTTTAATATTATCTAAAACATAGATTTCCGGTGGCATGCTTACGGTCTACACTTTTAAAATCCCATAAATTTTTTATTATGCAATATAAAGTATTTCTGCGTACTTTATAGTTCTCATAAAATATAGAGTACAAATGTTTGAAATAAAGTACAATCTTTTTTTTTTTTTTTATATGGTATAGGAGGGCAAACGAGCAGTCGGAGCCATTTTCATGACTACCGACGCCCACAAACATCCACATAGAGGCTATACAGATGCGCTGCCCTCCTTTCTCCTCCCACCTCCATGGGCCACCGGCTACTTACACACCGCACGAAACGCGACAGCACAGCTGTCACTTTACGCCGGTCTCGTGTAAGCGAGAGGTACCTCCCCGGTCGTGCCGGCCCAATTCGACTGCATGCAAGCATGCAGTGTGGCACTACCTCTTACTTCTTTTATTATAAAGTACCGGTGGCAATCGTAGGCCGCTATCCCACTGGCGTTTTACGGGCGTTGACGTCTCTCCGACGTCTTCGTAACGTCAACGCTGCGCTGACGCAACGTTAACGTAGGCCGTAGCTGTGCTGTTGCGTTTCGTCCGGTGTGTAAGTAGCCGGTGGTGGAGGAAGTAGAAAATAGCAGGGCAACGCACATATATAACATCTTAGCGGATGTCTATGGGCGTCGACAGTCATGAAAATGGCTCTGGTTTCTCGCTTGCCCGCTTAAATTATAAAAAAACCCAATCCTATATAAAAGGTGCGATATTGTCAACCAAAAAATACAATCCTATTTATGATGCGAGTCTTCATTACACCTTTACTTTAAGTTTTCCTGAACTTGACGCAGCATCAAGGAAAATTAATTCGGCAAAGAGCAAAAATCCGTCAGGACGAAATTCAGGAATAAAAATATTGTCTCATACATGCCTATTCTTAAATATTTAAATAGGTATTATATTTACAAAGTAATTCATAATCCTTAATTTCTGACGAATACTTTTTTTTATAGGTAGGTAGGTTCTTACCTTCCTAGTAAAAAGGACTATTTTTTTACCTTGGTAACAGTACAGTATTTAGGCACCTAAATACTTATTTGAATCTGCCAATATCATCTTTGCGTAAAAACAATTGACGTCAGCGCACTCCCCTTTTCAATAACAAAATTACCTATTATGCACGTAGATAGGTATGTAATATGTATATGTTATGTATTAAAGTTAAATATTAACACACAATACATGCTAAGTATTCAACCTCTCACCTTATTTACTCGACGAAAGAAAGCATTTTGAAACATGGCTGCCACCTATTTTCATAATTAATCATTTATTATACCGTATCTAGGAATATATAATGGCTGTTTGTGAAAACAAAACTTCATCGTGTCATATATCTGCATCTTCATGTTTATGCAAGCACATTATAACAACAACAACGACACATCTTCACTCATTATTATTATATAATGATATTCGGTTCAGTAGAGCTACGAGTACCATTAACGCTTTGGATTCCACTTCCCAGGAAGAAATCCAGTATCACACTGAGTAAATGCATTTTCCCGCTATTATATAAATTATTAGTTTATAGGTAGGTATATCAGTACATCTGTTCGTACCTAGGTCATATACCTAGATTACTACTACCGTATTCTGTACAAAAATATAGGTAAAAGTGAATATTGTCACTAATTAGTAATGATGAATAGTCACTCAAAATCTATATGTACATATAATAAATCTGTAGAAGGGTCAATTCTGTACATTGAAAATATTGAAAAAATAAATAGCTGGATCGATACCAAACCCAAATATGCCAATAAAAAATTTTTTGTCTGTCTGTATGTTCAGGCATCACGTGAAAACTAGCGGTTCGATTTCGATGAAACTTGGTATAATTATACCTTATTATCCTGGGCATAAAATGGAATACTTTTTATCCTGGAAAAGTACGTAGAAAAAAAATAAATCCATCCACGCGAAGACCGACATCGCGGGCGAAAGCTAGTAATGAATAATGGGTATACGTAGTAGATACATCTTAATTCTCATTTATTTTCTGAGAATTCACGCCATAATGCTTTGTACTCTGTGATCCACGCGTTCCGTCTTCTTGCATGGCATAGAAGCGCGCCTTATAAGAATTGGCAGAGTTTTTTATTTGTGAGGTATAGGGGGGGCAAACGAACAGTCGGAGCCATTTTAATGACGTTTCTCTTCTTTCTCCTCCCTCATCCATCATCCATGGCCCACCGGCTACTTACACGCCGCACGAAACACGACAGCACAGCTGCCACTTTACAGATACGTCTCGTGTAAGCGAGAGGTACCTCCTCGGTTGTGCCGGCCCAATTCGGCTGCATGCAAGCTTGCAGTGTGGCACTACCTCTCGTCTCGTCACATTTAACATAAATTTAAAAAATTGTGGAGCTTACGTAATTTTAACTATAATATTAACTGTATCCTTAAATTACAGCACCTTCTACTTATTTGATAATAATTAATAACTATATACTACAAGACTAGGTA
>LUGF01001370.1:44047-54428 GCA_001625245.1 Calycopis cecrops
ATTATAATGGTGTTCATTTTTCTTTGCGTGTACACTTACATAAGTTTTTTCTATTTCTCTTTAGAATTCTACAATAGGTTAACATAAAACGTTAAAAAGTCGTGAAAATTTTAAAAATGAAGTTGTAATTTAATTGGCGTTAAAAGAGTAGTTTTACTCCACTAAACTAGAAAATTAGAATGATTTCTATTTTTCGCTTAAGTTGGTGGGCGGGGCTTGTCACTTGACATATTTGGACAGGCACTAGTTAAGTAAAATGGTTAAGCGTATTGAAGAATAAACCCGGGCAAGTTAAATTATTATTTATTCGTCGTGTTTTTCTTGTTCCTTAAATAAAGTGCTACTAGCGCCGTACTGATCTCATCTTTATATTAAATTTTTACACACAATCTGGTTATTTCCCTAATGATTTCATCTTCGTCTTCGTCTTCGTCCAAAATATCACCCAAAATCAATTTAATCACAGAATTTATAATTTTGTTACTATGTTGAATGTGCGTCTGGAGTGAACTAATGAGCTTAACAACTTAAATACGTTTGGACATATGCAATGCAATTAAGTAAATTAAGGTAAGTTAAAATTTAGTTACCTACTTAACTACTTAATACGTGTAAATCGGGCATAAGACAATGTATAAAATGAATTTAAGTGTGTGCATACTGTGCAATTCACGTATGGTAGAAGTGGAAAATCATCCCATGGCATCTCATAGGTATATTTTTTCGCGATAAATACTATTCTGTGTTAATCCAATTTACCCTCGTGTGCCAAATTTCATGAAATTAGTTTAAGCAGTTATTGCGTGAAGGAGTAACAAACGAACAAACAAACATACAAACTTTCGCATTTATAATATAATAGGATAAGATAGGATATGATATCTGTCCATCTAAATCCGTTCAGTAATTTTACGTGAAAGAACATACTGATTGAATTTATTACTAAAGAAATTCCCAATAGGTTGTTAAGACATTAGGAATATTTCCTTGTGAGTCGCTTTATGGTCGCAGCACACTTATCAACTCGGAAAGGGATCGTAAACGCCTCGCCTAGAAAAGCGAAGACGATACGATTACGTTACGTTTCCCATTAGTTTGCATTGCAGTATGAAGTATATCATACAAAGAATACTGACCTACTCGAGGTGATACGGTTACGATCCCTTTCCGAGTTGATAAATGTGCTGCGACCATTATTCTCCTCAGTTAAACATGTAGATTAATAATACAATTTTCCAAACTGCCAAAAACGGAGTTTCGGGGAAGACCAAGACGTACCATGAACCACCGTCGAGGATTGATGGGCCACTTTCCGAAGGTATTCGCAACGTTCGCAGCGTTAAAAATGGAGGAAGCAAGGCGAGTGTGTGAGGATCGTTATATGACACTGTACTCTGTGCCTTGGGGAGCAGTCGTGATGATGTTATTTTGTGTTGTTATTGTTAATCAAGTCGGATTTACCGGAGCATAACCTGTGGGAAAATGATTAGTGTCTAAAGACTTGTTTTGGTTAGTTCTGCGTCGAACTGAAGATAGAACTGGTTTGATACTTTGTTACATTATCAAGATCTGCTAGTTAAAGAACAGAATTAGCGAAATTAAAATAAGCAATTAGTTAATGTGCAACGTAGATTCTACATAGACATGATAATAATTGATTATTTCAACTTTATTAAAATAATTGGTTTCTTATTTTACGTATATTTATTAGGATTTTATAACCTTAATATTCTACAACATAAAATATAAAATTAACTGATAGATCAACGCACATCCGAAACTACTGTACCTACCTAGAAACTAAAGATTTGGTACATGGTTCCTTTCATGATGAAAGTGTGCACTAAGAAAGGAATTCTAGAAATTCAACCCCCAAGGGGGTGAAGTTTTATAATCACGTTGATTGTCAAACCGCAGGGTACTGCAAATAAGTATAATACAAATATGCAGGGCACCTCGCGAATACGTCCTATGACATAGTAGGTTTTTGCCAGAGTCAGACCTCATTTTAGGGACATTCCATCAGACCTCGCCCAGGTGTTGGAAGCTCATTAATGAGGTTTGCCGTGAAAATAACAAAAAAGAGCATTAAAAGTAGAAATATAGGTTTGTGGTCTTTAAAACAAACAAAACTTGTAAGACCTATCCGCACTTGATGGCCTTGTAGCAGGAAAGTAGAAGTTAAAATTACGTCTAAAGCTGTTCGCATTGCAACCGTAACAGAGATTTCTTACCTAACCCGTTATGCTGCCTAAAGGTAGACCTTCAAGAGATAGGACGATCTCCATGCGCCGAATAGGTTGGTCAGTAGCAGCTACCGGCTGTCGTGAGTCGTGACCTAGAGCAGTGGTTCTTAATCGGTGGTCCGCGGATCACTAGTGGTCCCTGGAAGCTTCTCAAGTGGTCCACAAAACATGCCAATAAATAAGTGACAAGAGTCAACACAATTTTATCCGAGCACATCCTGTCTTCAACATTATTACTTCCAGATCAATAAAGCAACTGGGAGGTCCGCGTCATAACGAAAATTTTGCCAAATGGTCCCTCAGGACTAAAAGGTTGAGAACCACTGTTCTAGAGAATAGGAATATATTAGGACATAGAAAGTCTCGTGTTGGTAACTCAGAGATGATGAGCTAAGATTCAGAGATTGTCGCTGCAGTTTCCTGTTCCTAATAGATCCGAGAAACCCTTTGAGTATTTAACCAGATTGAGACGCGAACGTAACCTAGATAACACAAAAAGTCAGCCAAATTCAGTCGGGACGCGGACCACCAGCTAAACACTAATGCAATTCGGCTACATTATTTTACACACACACAACAATAATGCCTTAAACTAGCTTATAAAACTCATTGTGTGTCTCCGAAATTGAAAACTTGCAGTCGGTACTCGGTACTGGCAAAATTTTCAGGCCGAGCTCGGCACTCCCTACCGGTTTACCGATATTAACGATATTCGATTTCTTAGTTGTATAAAAAAACGAATTGGGTCACAGATAGGCACCATCAAAGAGAATTTGCCACATGCTTCAGTCAGCTCCGTATCCAGGTGGTGCTGCAGCCCCGGGACCCGTAAGTCCCCGAACCTTAAGATCATGTTTGTACTCACAATAGGCGAGCGGCGAACCCATCAAAATCGACTCTTGACCCCTAACTCTTTCACAACCGAGCAAAAGTAGTACTAAAATGTTTGTTGCAACAATCTACACAAGATGTTATTTTTTTTTTTTTGATTTGACTGGGGGAACATATAAATAACAATGAAAACGATAGAATTTCGAAATTTCAAATTTCTTAAAATTTTGACTTCAACTCACGATATCTCAGCTCGGTTTAAATATTTTGATCTGAAATTTTAAGAGGATATACTACAAGTTATCTACAACAAAATGTCTTTAGACCGTTAATAAATAAACAAACAAAATGACGAATTAAAAAAAAACATGAAATACTGAATTTTTTTTTTCGAATTAAAAAGTTGTGTAATGAATTTTTGAATTTCATATTTTAAATAATGCCACATTAAAGATAAATACCTCAAGAAGTTTTGTGAATTTTTTTCAGATTTTTTAAAGCCGTGAGTGAAAAGTTATAACTAAATTTATGCGGCACTCGAGCGCCCACGCGCGGTCGTAGTGTGGTGTACTGCACATGTCACGCGTAGCCTCGCCTCTACAATCACTGATAGACTTTGATAATATGATTATATGATATTTTATTTAATCAAACAAATACCAAATTATTTTATTATATTTACATATTGTGTAGAATGTTGCAACAAACATTTTAGTACCACTTTTGCTCGGTTGTGAAAGAGTTAGGGGTATCTCGCAAAATAACGCACTTTTTGGCGGTTCGCCGCTCGCCTACAAAAGGAGCCCCTTCACAACTCCGAGACATCCCAGACCCGGGACTCGCCAGAGCTTATTCCGGCGCTGGCTTCGACGATGAGTAACGCCACCAGCCACAGTAGACAAGATTAAACTGTATCTAAATTCCATAACCTATATCATAAACTAGCCATTCGTATTCTCCGTTCCGTTGCCGAACTTATCGCCATAAGCTACGTTTTAGTACTTATTGTCTTAGATCAAAGTATGCATAAAGTAACTTGATAAGGTAATATAGACTTGATAGCAATATAGACTTAATGTTATTGAGAAATTGTAACGTAAACCCGCGCAAAATAAGAGACGAGCTTATAAGTATAATGCCCTTTTTGTTTTTTTTTATTGACGCAGGGGAATACATTTACGTACGCTATTCAGGTGCCTAATAGGCTCCTGGATACAGTGTTGTGCTCGGCAATTGGTATGCAGTATCGACAAACCCTTGTGGAGTGCCTTCAGCCGCTTTAATTGAAGGGTCCCGGATCTGAAAAGACCAGACTCCACTTTGGGGACTACCCTCTCTGAACAGTCCTGATGACTTTGTGTCTAGACACTGTTCTCTGGTTCAGTGTCTCCAATTTCTTAAACAGCTATTTTCTAAAACAATTATAAATAAAATTAAACATTCTCTATTGTGCACATTACAAAAACATGTTACAAACGATACCAAGACTCAATAACCATAAATATACTAACCGCCCGACAGACTTTGTCATGTCATTATTGGAGAATATATTGTCATGGTAACATGTAACGTTATGTGACTGAATTGTCAACCCATAGATTTAGAATTGTTCTCACTACGTTCTAATTGCAACGTGCATTCTAAATCTATGTGTCAATCAGATACTTTACCCTACAATATTGTATTTTCGATATACTGCAGCGCCATCTGGCGGGCTGATTTGTGAATCCAAACCATCCTCAAATCCCCACAAATCAACACACACAAAAAAATTCCTCAAAATCGGTCCGATCGATTAGGAGGAGTTCAGTAACATACAGTCGCACACTAGAAATAATATTCATATAAAGATGTACCTATGTGTATTTATATGTATGTATGTTTATATATATATACAGTTCTATATTATCTATATATTGTGTTTATTATACACATATGATAAACCATCACAGCGGTTTACATTAAATATGTATATAATGAATGTCAACTATACCGCTTCAAGTGAATGAAAATGAGGGGTCACTGAAAATCTGTGTCATGTCATTAATTGTAGTGACGTGACAAATGCTGAGCCACATCTTTTGGTCACATCGTTTACATTTACATTATAATTTCGTGATCAATAAAAATTATTTTCCTTCTCTTTTCTTCTTCATTTGTAATTTTCCGGACATTTAACAACATGTCGGCCTTGCTCAGCTTAGACGAAAATAGCTATGTGGAGGCAATTTCAACCTATGCAGCTAATATACGCATAGCACGACGAACTATACTATTTCCCCTCTCGTGACGCACTCAATGACGCACTACAACGTCAAAATAATGGCGTGAAAAAGCACTTTAATTAAATATTTTTTTATCGTAAACATTATATAAGTGCAGCGTTTGTCCGACATCTCGTCAGCGCGCCTTGACACACTTAGTACACAAGGGCAATTTTGTGGCGATATTTTTGAGAAATAATATTTTTTTGTTCCGCTTTCACTTAATACCTACTACCTAATTACAACAGACATGCAGGCATATTATGCTAATCGACTTGAAAGCTAATGTTATCATTTTGAACTGATTATATGTAATATAGTGGATGCAAGGGGCTCGTGACTCGTGACCTTTGGCGCTCTACGGGAGAAGGTCTGGCCCAGCAGTGGTCTTTCTCCCACTGGTGATGGATGGATGGATAAGTAATATACGGTAATATTTGAATGGGTATGATGTTAAGCTGATAGCGAATAGGTATGGGCAGCCGGGGTCATTCACCCCATGCGAGGTTGCCGCTCGCTGTAGCCGCGCGGTACATGGCATGATTTTATTTTTTTCGCCATTTAACCTGTTTGAAAAAAGGATTTTCCTATACTTGTCGTAAGCATTTTTTAATAGTTTCGGATAACTGTAGACACTTATAGTATATGTGTTGTATTTAACGCCTCTCGCTTTTATCAACCTTGTATATAGATACAACCCCCAATGCTATGAACGAATACGAAACGAAAATCGATTTTAAATTAACCTTGTATTTTTACCTACGTATACTTTATGAATTCGAGTTTTTTATTTTGTTTCTATTACTTATGAACGTGACATATAAGAATGCCCTTATCCGTATTGCACTACTTATCTTCATTTTAATTTATATGTGCATTCCTGTGCCATATCTGATATGTTAACTCAATTCCTATCAAATTTCGTAAAATCAAATAAAACTTATCATAACTAACATTATCTTACTGTTGTTCTTGTAAATGTGAATATTGAACGAATTCCTCTCCAATAAACATACAACTAAACTATTATACTTTTAAAATATAACTGAAACCAGGGTAAGAGTACTTACATAGAGAAACAGGTTACTGGTACCGACAAAACCTGTACGGGTCCGTACCGGTAATATTGTTAACAATGTCACCTATAAACAGTTTCTATATGTAAGCACCTGAACGATAGATCAATAGGTCACTAGTAGCCAGGCGCCAGTAGGTCTTCCGCGAAACTTGGCATTTTTCTAGCACATTTTAGGAAGTTTTCTCATCAATAATTTTGGCACATCTACTTATCGTGCAATAAAATAACATAATCACTGGGCGAAACCAGATTACCTACGTTCTGAATATTAATTGTTAAACTAATATTATATGTATTTATTCAGTAAGAGGTAGTGCCACACTGCAAGCTTGCATGCAGCCGAATTGGGCCGGCACGACCGGGGAGGTACCTTACACAAGATCGGCGTAAAGTGACAGCTGTGCTGTCGCGTTTCGTGCGGTGTGTAAGTAGCTGGCTGCCACCCATGGAGGTAGGCCCAAAGGAGGGCAGCGCATCTGTATAGTCTCTATGCGGATGTCTTTGGGCGTCGGTAGTCATGAAAATGTCTCCGACTGCTCGTTTGCCCCCCTATACCATAAAAAAAAAAATGTAAATGATATTATCTTCAGTCAATTCTTATGATATACTTAGATAATAGTAACTAATTAACAATCAAATCAAATCTTTATTAATTAATTTATCTATCATAAAAAACTAAGTACCTACAGGAGAATAATAAAAAACCATCACATAACTCAAATAGCTTTAGGAATTCAAGACGTTTTAATTGCGAATAAGCGTATCATTAGATAATTGGTGTATGTAAAACGCTATCTTATTGGGCCAAGTGTGTACACGTTTAATATGAAGGCTTAAGGAGACTTGTGCAAGTACTTACTTTTTAATTTGTGAGGCTAGATAAAAAAACAGGTATTGAGTTAGAGTGCTTGGTATGAAAGCGGTACCGTCATAAAGCGGAGGTAATATAGCGGTGAATAAACGTCACTAGAGCGCTTACTACGTAAGCCAAATTAAATGGCACGATTTTCTGTAGAGCGGAGTCGGACTCAGTACCGTCAGTTTGCTTTTTAGTGACGTCATTTACGGCTGTAACACGACCGCTATGACGGCACCGTTTTCCTAGGAAACTAAAGTGATTAATATTTTTTTTCTAGTTGAATGTAACTGTAGACTGAATGTGCAATGTGGAAGTAACTCTGTAATGAGGAATCGACCAAGACCAAAACTTCATTTTTAAATTTGTGAGATTTAGACTAAGATAAATATGGCAGTCCGTCGTTTTAGTCCTTCGAAATCATAATAAATGGCTATTCGGGAAGTAAATAAAATTCAACGTTGTAGTTGGGTTAATCCCTGATAATCTTCAATGCTAAATAACCAAAATTGGATAATTAACTCGCAAATAAATGAGGGATATCTTCAAACAGGTTGTGTCTTCAGAAAACTTATTTTATTTAAACACTAGGTGCGCCCCGCGGTTTCTTTCACCCGCGTAAATTTCGATCCCATGGAAAATAGAAAATCATCCCATTGCATCCCATAGGATTTTTTTTTTCGGGATATAAACTATTCTGTGTTAATCCAAGTTACTCTATATGTGTGTCAAATGTCATGAAAATCGGTTCAGCGGTTTTTGCGTGAAGGAGTAACAAACAAACATACATACTTTCACATTTATAATTATTACTAGCTGCGCCCCGCGGTTTTACCCGCGTAAATTTCGATCTCGTGGAAAATTATCCCAAGGCATCCCATAGGAACTTTTTTTTGGGATAAAAACTATCCTATGTGTTAATGCAAGTTACTCTCTATGTGTGTGCCAAATGTTATGAAAATCGGTTCAGCATCTTTTGCGTGAAGAAGTAACAAACAAACATACAAACTTTCGCATTTATAATATTAATGACTAATGAGATTAGTAGGATTTTCATTAATTACTGAAGCGATGATTAAGATTAGCCTCTCTGTATTTAGTATTTACTCAAGATGCTATATTTTTTCTTGATTTCGTCTTTTTGCTTATTGTTAAAAAACTGTAAATACTTATTGTAACAAACTTATTTCTAGCTCTAGTCTCGTAATCTGTATTTCAAAGAGGTTTCATGTTCATGATGCGATAATCACAACATGAACAAGGTTAATATACATAAATAAATAATATATAAAGTATCAGTGGTCGTGCCGCGACTCTAGATTGATTGTTGACGCTTTAACTGAATACATCAATACTTTAACAGCTGGTCTAAGACAGGCCGCAAGAGCCCGCAGGCAGGTAAGAGTGCCACACTGCATGCTTGCATGCACTCGAATTGGGCCGGTCCGACCGGGTAGAGGTACCTCTCGCTTACACGAGACTGGCGTAAAGTGACAGCTGTGCTGTCGCGTTTCGTGCGGTGTGTAAGAAGCCGGTGGCCCATGAAGGTGGGCGGAGAAAGGAGGGCAGCGCATCTGTAAAGCCTCTATGCGGATGCTTGTTGGCGTCGGTAGTCATGAAAATGGCTCCGGCTGCTCGTTTGCCCTCCTATATTATAAAAAAAAAAATGTCTAGACGTGGCTTGTTAGTTTCATTACAATTTCCTGTTCTGCTGTGGCTAAGGGTTACGCTGAAACTGCGATATTTGTTTCAAATCGTTATAACATGCCTGAATTACCTACGTTGTGTAAGTACGTTACACACACACACACACACTGTCGATACTCGAGCGTTTCACAACGCGACCGGACGAAGGTCAATGTAGAAATCAACTTCTTTTACGCGAATTTCAATGTTCTGATTGCTACGTCGACATAATGTTGTTTATTCTTTTCTTTTTTCTTTTTCTTGTTCTTGTTTATAACATAGCATGAAGTAATAGGAGGCAGGGTACGGTTGCGTATTAATATCCGTACGGTTTATTCGACTGGTTCGAGAGTGGAGACCGCGTACCGGCAAACGTAATGTAGGACGTGACCCCTAGTGACCCTGTGACTAGAATCTAGATGGAGTGACGACATACGCAAAGCTGTGAGCAGGAAGTGGGATAGGAAGCCGCCAGTGGCGTGCTATGGGAGAGGCCTATGTCCAACAGTGGACTGCAATAGGCTGATGATGAATAAATGAAAAAAAAAGTGTACTTGTGCGTTGGCTTCCTTTACCCCATTTTCGCCAATAGCCATCCCTGTCAAGGCGATATCATATGAGCGAGAGGCAAGGCGATTTTTGGAATGCAGCATAAGTTAAATCGAGAATTTTTCACCGGTACAAATACATGAGTCTATGTGACCTATGTATTTGTACCGGTTGTTTATAAAATTGTGAAACAAAACATTATGCATTAATGCGTTGTAACTACTACATTATTTTGTCGCGATCAGTGGCGTAACTATAGGGTGGCAAGTCGGCAAAATGCTACGGGCCTTCAGCCGGAAGGGGGAGGGATCAGAGGAGATTGCCAACTAGAAAAGATGAGATCAGATGAGTCCCATCCGATGAATTTACCGCGGGCTTGGCGCGGCTTAGTTACGCCACTGGTCGCGATCTAGGCACTCTAACTATTAGCTACGATCGATCGCTTGGCCACTTCTGGTCAACTACGTATATTATGTTGGTAGTAAGATTTGGCCGAAATTCGCGGTATTAGAATGACGCATTTTCAGACCGAAAAAGAGCATAATAATAATAATTTTTATTTAATTATAAAATAATAGTTTTATTACACACGGGTTTGGATAATAAATATTAACATATTGAAATAAAGTATAAAGTAGCATGTCCTGACACACTAATACACATCTGCAAGTACTGGATTGAGTTAATATTTGCAATTAAAACGAACGCGACAGCACAGCTGTCACTTCACAGTTCTCGTCGGTCTCTTGTAAGCGAGAGGTACTGTTATAATACAGCCTGCTTAGTTTCCATATAAATAATATTGCTGAGTAGCCATCCTCGTTTCTAGAACGTGTATTGTTGCGAATGACGCAATTAGCACTTTTCTTTA
>LUGF01001370.1:69016-95751 GCA_001625245.1 Calycopis cecrops
TTTCTTCAATTTCTTATTAATTAACTCTGTAAGTTGGATGTGTAAAGCTCCAGTGCTTAGGAGATCACATTAAATCATCGATCATGTGCCTGGAGTCGCTCCAAATTCTAATGGAAATGGAAAATGAAGAGAATGCACTTATATATACGTACACACTCGTGTCCAACAATACCTAACAATAACGCGCCTATGATTCACACTCAATCAATAGATATTATCATTAGTTGAAGTCACTGATGATAAAACTAGCTGTGCCCCGCGGTTTCAACCGCGAAATCCATATAAACTTCAACACCCTATTTCACCCCCTTAGGGGTTGAATTTCTAAAAATCCTTTCTTAGCGGATGCCTACGTCGTAACATCTACCAGGATGCCAAATTTCAGCTTGATCCGTCCAGTGGTTTGGGCTGTGCTTTGATAGCTGGCTATGTCACGTTTGAGTTTTATATATATATATATATATATATAAAATATAGATATATCAAGCTCAACAACCACGTATCAACCATAAACAAAACAAGAAGGTTACTAAACTGCCGAAGCTAAAGATTACACTGATGAAACATGTGTAAGTAGTATCTATGACTTATGCTATCTTCATTACGTGTGGTGTAAACAGACGTCACTATCTGTTTACTGTTGACACGCCGGACGAGCCCCTAATCCCTGACCCCAGTGACACGTTGCGTCAGGGTGCTGCAATCCGTATCACGTCGCTATGAAGTGGGCAGGCTTATTTGTGCGCGGCATTCTATGTGTGCGTACAGTCGACATACGTATCTATGTGTGAAAGCTTTAGATGACGCTACTCACACAAGTTAAAGTTGTGTCTTTATGAGCTCAAGCACACATAGGGCCAAGTGCAAAGATGTCTTTAAAGTATAATTTGTTATGAATCTTATCTGTGTTTTATATTCGTAAACGTCAACTTTCTTTGTAATTATTAGTTTTATCTATGATCTGTAACACGTTTATTAACTTGCATGATATAAATATTGTTATCACCATCATTGTTATCAGCTAAATCGAAATAAAGTCAAAATCATGGTCGAATATTTTTATTTGAATAATAAACATGAGAAGGGTCTTTGTTGGCGGTTGGTTTCATCGTTTTTAGTTATGCAGCGGCGAAAAATCCAGGGTACTCGTTAAGACTTACGAGTGGATGTTGGAATGTAACTAAGTCTAAAAAGTCTTTTTAGTTACATTAAATTAGGATTTATAAATAGTGTAACTATATGGAATAAAAATATTCAACTAGTTACATTAATGTAACTACAATGTAGCACCCTTTAGCATACGATCGCAGGCGTCTAGACTGTCAGACCAATCAACGACTAAATCCTAGGGTTAATAATAATAGCGTCCCTAGCAACTGCAAGATGTGACTGTTAAATATCTGCCTCTGTATTTCGTACATGGCTCCTATAGAAGATGATTAGCAGGGGCTTGACTCTTGAGGACAGAGTTAACAATGTGGCCGCTGTACTGCAAATTCCATCGAGTCTTTACCAAGACATCATGCGAATTTTCTGCGATAAGGATATATCTTCTTAAACACCAAAATACTACAGGTTTATTAGCTTGTTTTTACCTACTCACAATGTAAGGGAGGCCTCAATTACATTATGAACGATGTAGGGTCAAATAGGCTTTTTTCAGCTTAGCAGAGAAGCGTTGACTTTCTTTGTGGCTGGGAAACGCGTCACAGTCCTTGTTATCATCAAGTTCTTGGATGAACTTACATGTAACACGAAACAGGGGTATCGCAAATCCCGGCCGCGTCAGCTCCTTGGTCGTTTGGTCTGCCAATAACAGGAGGCAGATGAATGTTCACATCATAGATTTAGAATGTACGTGAGAACAATTCTAAATCTATGGTTCACATACTAAAAATAGCATGATGTTTAATGTATTAGCAATTTACTTCATGAGGACATTTGTTTGAACAGGAAAATGTGATTCTGTCGCGTGGTTTTTGGTGACGTATAAGTACCTAATCGGTTTTTATGCCGGGAAAATCGTTAATGACCCAGTTGTGATAAAACAGGTTACGCAGTTATCTGCTGCATCTATGCCTGTATAATCTTTTTTTATTGTAACAACAATTACCTCGTGTAAACGAGCAATTGTAGCCATTTTCATGACCATCGACACCCATAGACTCCTCCTCCCCCCTCCACGGGCCACCGGCTACTTACCGCACGAATCGTGACATCACAGCGTCACTTTACGCCGGTCTCATGTAAGCGAGAGGTACCTCCCCGGTGGTGCCGGCCCAATTCGAAAGCATGCCACACTGCATGCAAACATGCAGTGTGGCTACTAGGTAGCTACTTTTGCAATACGCTACTTTTGCAATCCCTCACCACAGCGGCATTTTCTGCTTCACAAGACCATCGCCCTAACTCTTGCCCTAGATGTAGCTCAGACCTACTCAGTAATGAGGCAACGATATCTGACGCCGGCAAAGGAAATATTAGTATTCCAACTGCGACGCCGTTCTCGGCCGCGAGACATGACAACATAATCGTAATATTTTACAAGTATTACCGGAATATTACCAGGTAACAAGCTAACTTGTTGGCTTTAAGCCAGCTCTTGGAATAAGACAAAGAAAACTTATCGTAGACTAAAACATCAGTAACATACTTACTAGGTAAGAGGTACGCTGCATGCATGCATGTAGCCGAATGGGGCCGTCACGATTGGGAGTACCTCTCGCTTACAAGATACCGGGCGGCGTAGTGCTGTGCTGTCGCGTCCCGTGTGGTGTGTTAGTAGTTGATAGCCCACGGCGGGGGTAAGGGGAAGGAGGGTAAGGTATCTTTATAGACTCTATGCGAATGTCTTTGGGCGTCGGCGGTCCTGGAAATGGCTCCAACTGCTCGTTTATCCCCTTTTACTATATTAAAAATAAGGAATTGTTCTTCTTACCATCATCAGACGCAGAACTTGCTGATGGTATAGGCCTCCCCATAACAGCGCCATGTTATGTCGATCATAAGCCACTTATACTTCGTCTAGCGGCTAGCGGATCCCCGTTACTTTAACCAAATCCTATCTTCAATATTCATAAAAATCTAGCCTAGCACCACCACTCATGATATTTATTACAACATCTAGTGATGAAAATATAACGATAATAATAGTCGTCACTGGGGGTAATTGGATATTTTATCGTACAAAATATTGGATTAGGCTATCGGCTAACAGATATGCATAATGTTGATAATGTTTATTATGCGAATATAAAAACAGATTACCTGGTTCAAGGTACAAAACTTATTTATAAACAAGATTATGGAAGTTCTCTTTGTGAGCATCAACACGAGGCGCGACAACTCCAGTTGTCTAATGCTCCTCGCGCCGCGAATCACGCGTGAATAGTATTCACGCGTGGAAACAGCGCGAATAATATGTCCGTCAACATTTTTAATGCGAATCGAAATTCTTCTTCTTCGCACTTAGCAAACCTTTTAAGGGTTGAAATTCAATTCACAGCATAATGCAGTGAAACGCAGTAACGGTCCCGCGAATGTTGACCCTACGTACATTTCAAACAATTTTCAAAAAAACAGGTAAATCTTATTATAGTGGCAGTAAGTTCGTACATAAAATATCAGTTTTCTAAAGATTCCGGAGTGGAAGCACTTGAGTACAGAATTTCATGGATATGTTTGTTTAAGATCTTTCTAAAGGCCCGCTGAATTTGTTTCGCTGTTTCTTCTCAGGACAGGATGGTAGATTTAATTGTTGACGTTCAAAAAGTATTTCCTGTAATTCTATTTTGAATAAAAATTTTTTCATTTCATTTCATCTCATTTCATTTCTAAAGCAGGTGATGCGTTGGCGTCCATTGAGAGAGGTTTCTCTAGTGCACCGATAAAGTCTGACCTGGATGTTGAATTTGCTAAGGCTACGCTAATATTGTCTTAGGATAGGAGACCTTTTTTCGCCTTTTACTCTTTTATTTTCTTTCGCTCCCGCTGTTGTGATAAGAAATTGTAAATTGTTTTGGCATGATATTATGGTAACTGAGCAAGTCGTCAGTTTCAATTGATAAACCATTTTCGAAGTGCTCGCGGGCGTCGAACCCGGATCCTTTAGTTATTCAAGTGCTTTCTCAAATGAGCCGTTATTTTTCTAAATACATCACATTGTGCGTTTTTCCATTAGCCGGCCCGGCACCGGCCCGGCAACGGCACGGCACCGGCACGGCGACGGCGCCGTGGCTTCGTTTTTCCACTGCGCCGTTGCCGGTGACGGTTTACACACGAATATATTGATATTACCTAATCCAAAATTTATTGTCATTAACCCATCTCTTAATCGAGTCTCCAGTCTCGACTCACGACTCTCCCCCGCCCCGCGTCCTCCTACCCGCCTCGTGTCCTCCTGCCCGGCCCGCGCACTCACACACGCACACGGTGCAATACATATACAATACACATGCAGTTTTGCCGGGCCGGCACCGGGTGGGAAGCTTGGTTCCACGGCGACGGCGACGGCGCCGGCAGGACTCAATGCCGTGCCGGCGCCGGTGCCGGTAAGTGGAAAAGCGTGCCATACATGTTCATACATCTTTGCTTCCACGGCGCCGTCGCCGTCGCCGTGCCGTTGCCGGTGCCGGGCCGTTGCCGGCTAATGGAAAAACGCCAATTTTCCTTGAGAGTCATGATCGTCACTGAGCCAGTCATTCAGCATCTCTCTCGTCATATCCTTCAGGCCATAATAATCATCGTTCAATTTAGCTGTTATAACTTTTACATCGAGATGCATCGCTCCTATCTGGGACTAGATTATTAGCCCCATTTCGACTCCAAACCTACTCTTGGCATGCGAGAATTTTATCCGATCAAGCTGTACTGGGTTTCCCTTCGCTTCACAACGTATGTTCAGGTTCGAGAAAGAAATATGCATGCGTAATATCCACGGACTTTACGCAATCATGCGTAATTGTTGTGCACAAACAAACATCTGCGTAAACAAACGTCACGATGTACCCAGTCAATGAAGTCACTATCAGTTGGCGTGATGGGGATCCTGACCACAAATGATGCACATGTAATTTACGAGACAATAAAAAGTGTAAACATCCACCATGGCACTTGTACGTATTCCCCATGATGAGTAATTTAGTAATTACCTATTAGTATTCGTTGGTAGTATTTTTTTTAATGGTATACGAGCAGTCGGAGCCGACTTCTTCATGACTAACCGACGCTCATAGTCATCCGCATAAAGGCTATGCAGATGCGCTGCCCTCCTTTCTGCTCCCACCTCCAAGGGCCACCGGCTACTTACCGCACGAAACGCGACAGCACAGCTGTGACTTTACGCCGGTCTAGCGCGAGCGGCACCTCCCCGGTCGTGCCGGCCAAAATTCGGCTGCATGCAAGCATACAGTTTGGCACTACCTGTAATGCGGTTTATCGTTAAAATGGAGGTTAGTGAGATAACAGAAATCTAACTGGCGGTAAAACTTATCAGTTAAATACCGCTGGAGGACATAATCACAAGATAATTAGCCGTTATCTACAATTGATAGTAACTATCATATTTTTGTACCCAATCATCTTCTGGCAGATTCTTTTTTGTTTATACCATAAGGGGCCAAACGAGCAGTCGGAAAATTTTCGTAACTACCAACGCCCATAGACATCCGCACAGACAACGCACCTGCATAAGCTTTAGCTAGGTGCGTACCTCCTTCTTCCTCCCATTCCTTCATGGTGCGTCGGCTACTTGTACACAGCACGAAACGCGACAGCACAGTTGTCACTTTGCACAGGTATCGTGTAAGCTACAGGTACCTCCCCAACGCACCGGCTCAATACGGCTACGTGCAAGCAAGCAGCGTGGCACTATCTCTTACCAAAGATCACGAATCTATACTTTTCTACAGTTCTCTACATTATAAAGAGGCATAAATACATAATATATTGTTTGTTTGTAGGTAGGCTTTGGAGTAACAAAGGATTTATTTTTACTGTGTCATTTTTAACATTGTAAAAACTATTCCAAGAAGCTATTATTTTTTTGGCGTAACGAAGTGGACACTACTGGGCTAGTTGTAATACTGTAATAAATAATTAATTTAACTAGTTTTGTGTGGAATGTCAGATTCTTCACGAAGGATTAAGATAAAACAGATTCCAGTTATTAAGACAGATGTCCAGAAAATCGCAACTGCAATTTTGCAGAAATTTAATGTAAAAAAAATTAATACAATTAACAATTTCGGTTCGAATGCAATATAATAAATTTATGTTACTTCCATTGTAAAGAGTTGAAGTAACGTTTTTGCAGCAATTTCCTCATACGCCAATTAATTGTAATTAGGTATAATGCGAAATACCTACTCCAAATAAAATGTGCATAACTAAAAACCTACTAACGACGAAGAATGAATTAATTTATAAATCATGAATAGGTTGAGTACAACAAGTTCTTAGAAGTAGTAAGAGTATCACACATAGTTATTTGTTTTACTATATAATATAAATAAAACCTACAGCAAGTTGTAAAAATACTTTACGAAATATTTAAAAAGAAGCGCATTTTAAAAATCGAACATAATAGTAGGTATTTAAATTAAGAATTTCAAAATCATTTTTAATCCAATTGTTATTATGTGCCAGCATTCATTGTCTGTGTTACGCCACAGGTACACAATGTCAAGTGTAGGGTTAGGTAATCCACCCAGTCGCTCTACACTGCGCGGCTAAATTTCCGTATGGCGGCCTTCGTGGTTCTACTTGCGCAATGTTGCATGAGTCCTCGGTTTGCTACACAAATTAATGTATCAATTTAAATATTAATCACATGTATAATAATTATCATCAGACTCATGTCTTTGTTATACGTGAGCCTATAATAATGGTCGTGAAAATATTACTTGTGTGCTTTATTTAGAACTAGCTACGGTCCGCAGTTTTACCCGCGTATTCAGATCCCGTGGAAAATAAAAAATCATCCCATGGCATCCCATAGGAACATTTTTTCGGGATAAAAACTATCCTGTGTTAATCCAAGTTACTCTCTATGTGTGTGCCAAATTTTATGAAAATCGGTTATGCACTTTTTTGCGTGAAGGAGTAACAAACAAACAAACATACAAACTTTCGCATTTATAAGATACATATTTGTAAGATATTTGATTCCAACGGTTTTATTAGATTTTTTTTTTAGAGCTTATAGCTTATTTTGTTCGGGGTTCTTGATATCATTTTGAGTATTAAGGTCACCTAGCTATAAGACCTGTAGAAGATTTACCTAGTTTGTTATATAGCGGGACTGTTCGAATCGCGGTGTGCGTAGCAATTGTTCCTTTTGCTAAGTTTAACCAAAGCAATGCGAATGCGGGGATCCGACTCATTCAATGGAGCATCTACTCCAGTGCCCGCTGTGCCCAAGAACTTGCACATTCGAGGATCTACTCAAAGCCAATGTTGCCGCTACAGATGTGGCACAGTACTGGGCACATAAAATTTGATCAGCTGAACACTGACACGAGAAGATGAAGAAGAAGTTTAACCCGGCATTTGCTGTTACTTTGTATCGATATATCGTAAAACAATGTATCGTTACGTCGTGTAACACGATATTGTCAATACTTTGTGTCTATATTGATATTGTATCCTATTCTATTGTATCATAATATTTATTTAAAAAAAAAATATTGTTCGAGTATTTTTATTTTTCAACGTTTTATTAAGAGTCCGATACCGGTGCCCTGTTGCTTGACAGATCCGGGGCACCTCAGTATAGGCGGCCGATGGCACCCGCGTGGTTTTAGTGGGTATTCGGTTTATCCGGGAGTCCCACACACATCCACCGGACCTCACCCTCGGTCCTGTGGCAGTGCGTAAATGCACTTCCCCGCGAAAAAAAAGAAGAGTCCGATTACCTAATGAAAATGGGCGAATCGCCGAAGCTGACAGTTCCAAGACATTTTAAATGTTTTGGACAATCGTCTGTGACGTCACAAGTGGAACATAATCACCGGATCCCATCGCGGAACCGCTGGCAATGAGCAAAAACACTTTCCCACGACAAGGACTTCGAAGGTGACAATGTGAATTTTAGTGTTGAATACATTAAAGCCCGGCCTCTTGTATCGTTGGTTTATTTGCTAACGTTTGCTTTGCATACGAATCGTCTAGACTCCAAACGGTGCCTCTCAAATATAACTAGCTGTGTCCCGTGGTTATGCGCGAAGTTTTGAATCTTTAGTTTAAAAAAAATTTTGGGATTGACCTTGGGATCTTCAAGAAAAGAGCTTATTCTTTCCTCAAAGGTCGGCAACGCATCTGTTAGACCTCTGGTGTTACGGATGTCTGTGGGCGTTGGTGTTCACTTTACATCAGGTGACCTAACTGCTCGTTTGCCTCCTATGCTATAAAAAAAAAATAAAAAAAAATTAATGCTTTTGACCTATGTCTTAGTAATGCAATTTTTTGGAGTTTAATGCATTTTTTAATTTTATATCTCATCACGACATGACGCCCGCTGAGTTTGTTTCGCCGGTTCTTCTCAGGACCGGGCTAGGGTTGAACCGGTGGTATATTTAATTGTTGACGTTCAAAAAGTAATTCCTGTAATTCTTCTTTAATAAAAACTTTTTCATTTTAATTTTTTCATTTTCAATAACAACACATCTTAGCACCAGCTCCCTATTTCGCCTTGGGTATTTAAATTTCAAAAATTCTTTCTTAACCGATTCCTAGGTTATAGAAGCAATGGCTAAGGCCCGCAACGCGTCTGCAATCCCAAAGACGTTCTCAAACCCAGGTATGGGTTTTGCGAACGTCGTTGGGCGGTGTGACGCTTGTTTGCCCCTTAGTACATTAAAAAAATTAAATTTCATCGGTCCGGTGGTTTAAGCTTTGTGATAGTGGATCAGTTAAGACATTTTATACAAGGTTGATAAAAGCGAGAGGCATTAAATGAAACCACGTATTTAGTGTATCATTTCCAGGGTACACAACACAAATCTTATCAATCGGAGCAATAGTTTAGCCACAGGAAATTTTTAAGGTTTTTTCTCACTTCGTACACGCTGTATCATCAGCTGTTCGAGCACCCGACTGCCCGTAGCCCGCCTGGGTGATTCACCCCTGAGGCATAGCCGCCCGGTACAAAGCATGATTACATTTTTTTCCCTAATTAACTTGTTTGAAAAAAGTATTTTCGTATACCTATTTGTCTTAAACTTTTTTTTAATAGTTTCGGATTATCTGTAGGCACTTATAGTTTAAGTGGTTTAATTTAATGCCTCTCGCTTCTAACAACCTTGTTTATTTGTATATACAGATTAGCTGACCGAGACATACGTTGCTGTATTAATAAAAATATTGAAGGTACTAAACGAAATTTCACGTTGCAATATTTGTACGAAATTTCGTTAAAATCTGAGAACTGGTTTGGAGATTAGTCCAAACAAACATCGTGGCACGTTTATTTACAGGAGAGTTGCTGTCTGGGATATCCTCGGCCTTACAGGTGTTCGGACTAACGCTGATGATGATAGATACAGTGACCTAAATAGGGTACAGTAGGTTAAGTGAGTGTATCCGTGATTGACGAGTGGATACAACCCGGTGACGATAAGTGCACCAGCGTTGATGACGTCACATCGGCGCTGTAGGATACTGTGGTACCTGCATTGAGGTGACAGGCGAGCGGAAGGGGTGAAAGGAGATGATACTCCAGACAGATTAATAGTCGTCGTGACTCTGTTGTATTGCATGAATCCCCGAAGGAGAGAGATAGAAAATAGGGTTTAGTCTCCAATTGAACTTCACCATCCTACTAATATTATAAATGACAAAGTTTGTATGTTTGTTTGTTTGTTTGTTTGTTTGTTACTCCTTCATGCAAAAACTGCAAATCCGATTTTCATGAAATTTGGCACACCCATAGAGAGTAACTTGGATTAACACATAGTTTTTATCCCTAAAAAATGTTCCTATGGGATGCCATGGGATGATTTTCTATTTTCCACCGCGGGGCGCAGCTAGTAAGATGATGATAGATGTCTTTATACTATAACTACAGCTAACATCTCGTTTAAGAGCATTGGTACGTGACTGTATATTTTGTAGTTTAAAGGGGAAAACGAACAGACGTAGCCTTTTCATGGCTACCGACGCGCGACGCCCATAGACATCCGCATGATTGCTGCGCAAATGCGTTGCCCCCCTTCCTCCTTCCTCTACTTGAGCCACCGGCTACCTACTTACCCACGAAACGCGACAGCATAGCTATCACTTAGCGCCAGTGTCATGTAGTAGTAGTCATGTAAACAAGATGTACTTCAGCAGTTGTGCCGGTCCAATTCTGCTACAATGCTGCAAGGCACTACCTCTTTCTAAAAATATCACAATCACACCTTTTACTCCGTCAAGTTGTAGGGTAAGGATGCCGAATATGAGATACCATTTTGTTTTTTTGCCATAAAAACAATCTGATTCTACTTATAACTATGAAAATTATGTTATTCGATTCGGTATTTAGTGTACTTTGACTATAAAAGACTCTTTAGCATTAAGTATAACAATTTTTTTTGTTACATCAAATAATCTTAGAAAAGTCAGAAATGACGTCTCATAAAAATGGTCTCCTAATATGAGATACTAGAGGTTCCTTATATGAGATAGTATCTCATATTAGGTATATTATATACGTTTGAAAGAAAAAACTAAATTAAAAATTAAACTTTTTATTGAGATTTTTTTTAGAAAAGTATTTCTATGTACCGTCTAGTAATGACTTTATATAAGTATAATTTAAAGTGTGTGTATAATAATGAAATCGGTATCAAAAATTAATAAATACAAAGATTTATTATTTTAAGGTAACATTAGGTGTACCTACACAGTGACTTTAAATGACACATACCTATATAAAAATAAAAATTAATTGAACAAGAAAATTAACAATAAAAAAATATTTTTTCAACTCAAGGTTATAAATCTGTCAGACTCAACATAATCACGCTGATATCTATAGATATACAGGGTGTAACAGACAGCGTAACAATAACTTAACATGAAGACTCATCTCATGAAACTGAACAACTTTCACTATGGAACTTATATTCGGAAATTAAACTTATTTTTTGACTTCTCATAATATGTCGCGCGCGAGATGTAAGTATTAAAAATTAATCTTTTTTTCATTTCATTTCGGATAAGTTTCATAGTTTTGCGAGCTGAGTTACCATGCTAAGTTATCGTAACGTTGTCTGTTACAGGGGTGTAGATATTTAAATGGCACATATAAAAATATTCTTAGAATATAGTTATCTTAGATCACAATAAACACAGAAATCTGTTTGTTGTTACTTCTCCACAATCTTCATGTGCCCACTT
Source organism: Calycopis cecrops (assembly GCA_001625245.1). NCBI lineage: Eukaryota > Metazoa > Arthropoda > Insecta > Lepidoptera > Lycaenidae > Calycopis > Calycopis cecrops. The sequence goes on from LUGF01001370.1 coordinate 80,396, forward strand.
GAAACGTCCGTAACATTTAGCCCATTTTTCGCCTTTTTGATCTTCTTTATCCTTTCCTTTCCTTTCCAGGTTCCTTTTCCTTATTGGTGATCTAAAATCAAGTTTTTTATACATTGTATTTCTATATATCCCAATATGAGATATCTCATTTTAGAGGACCCCACATGTCTCATATTAGGAAAATGTCTACGTTAAACAAAATGGCCCCCCATTATTTTTGGACATAGAAAATACAAAAAAATTGCAAAGGAATTGTAAAATTAACAATATAATTGACGTGACGAAGATAAATTTAAATAAATAATTGTAGTAATAAAGATTTAACATACCTCGTAAACATTGGATGACAAAAATCTAGTTTTGTGGTTTCGTAGAAAAACGCACGCATACGAGCAAACTTCACCGCGGGCGGAGAAGCAGTAACACTAGTTTTGATCTGTTCCCGCACTGCTACTAACGACACTAGCTCCAAATAGCTGCCGTGATTAGTGTCGCCAAAACCTGACTATCTCATATTTGGCAACTATCTCATAATAGGCATCTTTACCCTACCTATTTGGTTAACTGCAAAAATGTCAACACTTACAAACGGAGAATCTATGCTGGCCCACTTTAGATTTATCACAAGATTTTAGTGGAATAACGCATCATTTCCGATAAGTCGTCCGAATTGGACAGACACGACCGACGATTACTCATTTGACTTTAAAAAACCAGGCCAAGTGCGAGTCCGACTCGCACACCGAGGGTTCCGTAGGAACGGGAGGTATGAGCAAAAGTAATAGACGTTAAGAAAATTACACTTCCCTTCCACTTGCATACATTTAGTATGAAACGAACTACATGCATAAGTTGGTAATGATTTTTCCAGTGATATAAATTTTATTTACCAATTTTTACTTACTTCTTGCTAAATTTCAGAATTCTAGCTCAACGGGAAGTACCCTATAGGTTTTCAAAAAAGTGCGTTTTCATACAAAATTTGTGCATAAATAAATGGCTATAACTTTTTATTGCGTTAACTTAGTAGTGTTTGTGAAATGTTGTGAAGTGAAATTTCAGCTTAATCCATTCACGCGTTTTAGAGACAAAGGTCTTGACAGACGTACAGACAGACAGACAACAAAGCGATCCTATAAGGATTCCGTTTTTTCTCTTTGAGATACGGAACTCTAAAAATCCCAGACACTGTCACGATCACTTAGGTAAAGATATCAATGAAGTACATACCCAGTTAGCACAACAATATCAACCATACAACTCACGTACAACAATATTTGCTCGGCACACGGCATTTTGTCAATTTCCCTGTTTGTCCTTATTTCAACACAACTTTATTTCGCAATTACGCAATTCTGTTCTCGAATAGTGCGCAATTTTAAGTTGTTTAATGGCTTCGTCATCGGTCCTTGAGATACTCTACATCCTGCGACGGATTAGGCCCTGATGGGGTTTGAGGTCAACTTTGCGAGGGGCCCCTTTCATCGGCACAAAAAGAACAGATGGGGCCCCTAAAGCTCGTGGGGCCCGGGGCTTGAGCCCCTCTAAACCTCCCCTGGATCCGGCGCTGTCTGCCTCAATACTACCTGTATAAACGGAGAGTAGATCTAGGAAGAGCCTAGCCTGGATACTAGAATAGACATAAAGCGTACAGATCCTGATAAGTTTTTTATATAGTATAAGGGGCTAAATTAATGCATTGCCCTCCACCCTCCTCACTTCTACGTGGGCCACCGGCTACTTACTTAGTTATAACTATGAGACTTCATAAAATAGATAAGCGCGTTTGTAAAGAGAGTACATGCATTATACCGTCGCAAACTAATAGCCTTAAAGTCGTGTTTCTTGCGGTTTCGAAGCTTGATTTACTCACTCAATTAGTAAATAGTGTAAGGTTGATACTACTAGGCACTTTTGGGCCAAGATATACATGGTGATTAAGATTAACGACCTTAACATACCTGACCTTACGGTAAAAGCGACTACCGTCAAGGAAATGTGATTAAGGTCACCAACAATGAGGTGGAACTACGTCACTGTTGGTGACCTTAATGATGATTACTAACGACTAACTTTGACTGATTAGCTGGTTTTTTTAATGATTTATCTCTAGCATTTCGTATAGAGAGGTTCTTTCCCTTTTTTATATCGCATAAGGAGCTAACTTGAATAGATTTTCAGCCATCTCTAGAAGTTTTATAAGACAAATAAACTTATCGTAGACTTAATCAGTATCAGACTAAAAAATAGCCCTTATCATCACCAGCCGGAGCATGTCTCGGTAATTTTTTATACTATACGTAAACGAGCAGTCGGAAACATTTTCATGACTACCGAGGCCCATAGATATCCGTATTCCGTATTTAGGTAATATAGATCCGTTGTCCTCATTCCTCCTCCTCCACATGCCAACGGGTACTAACAGACCACACGAAACGATACAGAGCATTTGTCACTTTACGCCAGTATCGTGTAAGAGAAGGGTACCTCCCCGGTCGTGCCGGCCCGATTCGGCTGCATGCATGCATGCAGCGTGGCTTTAATCTTACTAACTTTTTCGAAAAAATAAGTATGTTCTAACATGTGATTTTAACATTCTATTCGTACATCTATGACGCTGTTTTTAATTCCAGAGAAGAAGAGAAGACATCTTTTCCCGCTATCATCGTAAAGAAATTGGCAGTACAGCCAATTGTGCGGACATTTTGAGACTTTGGGAAAACTAACCTAAATTATATATATTACGAAGTAGTCATGATTTCTTACGCAGCGCGGCTTTAAGCTCTGGCGGGGCCCGGGCTAGATTCTAGAAGGTTTTGCAATTGAAAAGGGGTCATATTTTGGGCACAAAAATGATCTAACGGCCCTAAAGCCTTACGAGGCCCGATGCTCGATGCGCATGGATCCGGCTTAGTTTTTACGGCCGTTTTCTATATTCTATCTATAGATGCTTTTGGCTTCAGAAGATAGAATTTTGAAACAAGTTCTATACGAAATATGTTATATCTCCAATAGTTTATATCCATCGGTAGGTAGAATATTGAAAACGGTTGTGAGTCAACACAGTGTTTGTCAACTTATGTGTATTTTATAATTCATATGTTTGAAGATAAGTCTCCTTGTATAACTTGAGACTTGAAGATCTCACAGACAAACTGCGTGAGCAGTTATGTAAGGGTATGGTATGAGATTAAGTTTTTAATACTGAATAAACAAATTTCATTCATTCAATCGTAAGTCGAATAACGTAATAACCTATTCATAATTGTTATTGTTATTCACACGATCAGGTGTCTTTGTGATGACTGTAATCAAACCATAAAAATACTTATTACTGTAAAATAAATATACAATAAATTTGTTTCATTACAGTTTTGTCGTTCTTAAAATGTATCTCTCGTATGTGATATATATGATTTGATCAAAATATCTAATGTTTTTCTTAAACCGAGTTAAATTCAGTAGAGTTATATACAAAGTATATGCATAAGTAATAGTATTCTTAGTAGTATTATTATAGTATTATAAGTAATATAATTTCAGATACGTACATCACAAAGATAGAGATAATGTCAACCATCAAAGTATCAAGAACGGTCAATCGAATGTGAAAGTTTACTAAATGTTATCAACAACGTAAACATCCATTCATCTGAGGATGATCGATTATAAAAATACAAAGTATAATGTTAACTATATAGATATTGCAATATGTTTATGCTAAAACCGGTTTCCACGTGGTCGCATAACGTAATTCATTGATGTCGACTTCGCGAATGTTCCACTGCGGCATATCGCAATACACATGCGCTGACATCGTACGATCTTTGACGGACTGCGCAAGTCCAGAGTGGAGTGGGATGTCGAAAGTTACTTTGTTCAGCTAGCGTCAGACGCCAGTGCAGTGCTGTCTGGGTACCGAGCTCGGAGCTAGTACAGTCCCCAGTGAACGGATGACAGATAAAGATACGATTTAAATTTAGAATTATTTAGATGTTCGACATTCGTAATTTAAATGGAGAGCAATATAGTAGTAACTAATCTAAATGATATAAGTGGCCAGTCCTTTTTTATTCGTGTTTAAACATAAATCTTTTTGTTGACAGTATTAGTGCTATTTTTAGTACTAAGTTACTTTGTTTAATGTATTCTGTAGTCCTGCTGACTCCCATTGCACGGATGACAGATAACAATGCGATTTAAATTTAGAACTATCTTATTTAGACATTCGATATTCGTAATTTAAATGGAGTAACTAACCTAAAATTAATTTTATAAGTGGCCAGTCCTTCTTTTGAATGCTTATTTAACTTTTAGGTTTAAACTTTTTGTTGACCAGTGCTATTTCAGTACTAATTATTACTTTAGTCTGTCAACGGTATTCCTAGATTATATTAGAGTACTCTTTTCTAGTATAATGTTAATAATCGATGTAAAATACATATAAATATATTTTGTTTATATAAATATTTTGTATCACTCTTCTTATACATTTTATTTGCATTGTCATTTCATATTTAATCACATATTAGGTATTTTATATAAAACGATATTGCTACATTAAAAATAAATTATATCTAATGAATCAAGTAATAACGATATCTATTTTTAAATGCATTGATAATGATTTTAAAATTGATAATTAACAATTATCATTGGTATAATATGTAATATTTATGTTAAATGTTGATATAAGTATAATATAGGTCTATATTTATCAACGATGTATGTTCTTATCATATTATATTCTGTATATTTTTCAGTGAGCATTCGTCACAAATTCTCCGAACCAAAATAGAGGCGTGACAACAAAATTGAATCACACTATGATGAAGATTTTTCTTATTTGTTGTCGTAATGTGAATCTGATTTGTTTCACATTGTACATATTTATAAATAAATGAGGAATACGGGAGTGAAAAGACGCTATTTTATGCGTATGATTAATTACTTTTTTCTTTTAGTATAGGGCGGCAAACGTACAGAGAGACATTTTCATGACTACCGAGTACAGACTCCCAAAGACATCTGCATAGAGGTAGGAGGCGTTGCCCGTTTCCTGTAGGCAAGAGGTACCTCCCAGGTCACGCCGGCCCACTTCGGCTGCAGTGCAGTTCTTACTAATATCTATCAGTGCGTCTAAGTACGTAAAAGTACTAAAGTATATAGATAATTAATTATCTTCTAAGATAATTAATTATCTTATCATTGGGAATATCGAATATTTACTTGACATTTATACTGTGGAATTTGCCCAGAGTATCTTAATTCTTTTTTTTTATTTATTCTTGTACCCCCTCTATTACTAAACATAGAATAAATTTATCCAAGTAATAACCTAGTAATAAACTGACATCCGTCAAATTCCATACTTTAAGTGTTTTTTAATATGGAATTTGACAGTTGTCATTTTATTACTAGGTTATTACGTGAATAAAGTTATTCTGTGTTTATTAATAAGGGGGGAGTTTAATCCTTTTACACACATGTTATCCTCTTACTCTATAACAAAAACACACTACTAACTTGAATTAGTTATTAACTAGAATGAGGGAAGGAACCAGTGGTAGACCACTGGTTCTTTTCGTAGTTACCGTTAAGAACTTGTAACTTTATTTAGCAGGTTTTTTAAATAATGTTCAAGAGTATAGATATCGTATCAACAACTAAAAAACTTATATATACTTATATACGAGGGCTGCCTTTTAAGTTTTGTCGTTTGAAATAAGTATAGACAATATTATAGATTATTACCATTTATTGTTTTTCAAAGAATTCTCCGCGATATTTAATACACTTTTGCATGCGTTGGAACCAGTTATTAAAACATTTATTCCACTCCGAAGTGGGGGTAGTCAAAATCGCCAATTTGTATGCGTTAACAGCTTCTTCGGGTGAGTTGAAACGTTGACCACGAAGGCTTTGCTTAATTTTGGGGAACGTAAAAAAATCGTTAGGGCTCAAGTCAGGGCTGTAAGGTGGGTGATCTAAAATTTCAATGTTTTGAGTGCTCAAAAACAACTTTGTTTGGCGAGCAGTGTGCGAACTTGCATTGTCATGGTGCAGAATCATACGGCGTGTTGAGTTGTTTTTCCGAAACTCTGTGATGACTTGTGGCAAACAAACCGTGGTATACCAGTCTGCGTTAACCGTTTTGCGATCCTCAAGTACAATAGTGGCTACGTGACCACCCTTTGCCACAAACGAGGCAATCATTTTTTTTGAAGTGCTCCGTGAGCGTATGACTTTGGTCGGTTTTGGCTCATCTTGAAAGACCCAGACAGTTGACTGCTGTTTGGATTCTGGATCGTAAGCATATATCCAAGACTCATCACCACTAACCATATCATAAACGTGTTTTGACTCTCCTCGGTTGAATCTCTGCAGAGTTTTGCGACACCATCTAACGCGGGCTGTTTTTTGGTCGTCGCTGAGCAAATGTGGTATCCAACGCGAGATCAACTTTCTTACACCAAGTTCTTCGTGCAGGATTTTTTGGATAGTAGTCCCTGAAATGCCCACGGATGCCTCTATTTCCCGGTATGTCACATGACGATCTTCGACGATTAGCTGCCGCACAGCGTCGACATTCTCTTGCGTCATGGCGGTTTTTGGACGACCTACACGTGGCTTATCACTGAGGCTAGAGTGCCCACGTTGAAATTCTAAATACCAGCGTTCTACAGTCCTAAGACAAGGTGCTGCATCACTTAACACAGAAGTTATCTCCTCAAAGCACTGAAGTCGCGTTAATCCCCTTTGAAAGTTGTAGAAAATTATCGCACGCATATTTTCCTTTGATATTTCCATTATTACTACCGACTAATCACCTTTGAACCGACGCTACAATAAAACTATCCGAATAATCATAAAACATTCTTTTGTTTTCGAATTCTAAATTCAAAAAGATGAAAAAGACATACATATTTTTTTATACAGTCGAAGGAGGTTTGCAAACGACACTACTTAAAAGGCAGCCCTCGTACATTATACTAGGGAATGCAATACCGGGATACCGGGATCCCGAAATACCGGGATCCCGCATGCCATGTGCGGGATTAATCCCGTTCGCAAAATGAGCGGGATCCCGCGCGGGATTTGCGGGATTGCACAGAAGCAAAATTCATGTGTTACGAACGACGATTAGCATTAGCATTTTCTGCTGCTGGTCATATAGTTTGTAAGGTCAGGAACCGTTTAGCAGATGAAACAATCAACACCTTAACGTTTTTAAGAAGTTATTTTCAAAATAATGTTTAGTTTTCTACTTTTGTCAATTTTAATTTAAAAATTTTTAGTTTTCTAACTCTCAATTTTAAATAAGTAAATTAATTTATAATAAATGATTATATAATTAGATTTGTTTCATTACGTACCCTCAGAAGTTATAAATTATGCATGAAGTTTTGTTCCTGCGGGATCCCGCAAATACCGGGATCCCGCGGGATCAAAAATGTCCAGTTCCGCAAATACCGGGATTGAGAATTACCTGCGGGATTGCATTCCCTACATTATACTTATCAATTATAAAAAAAAATCGGATTGAAAGTTGTAAAATATTTAAAGTTCAGTAAAAGCTTTCTACGTCGACAAATGTCAAGTCCCATGTCCGGTAATGACCGATAACTTAAGCCGGAAGTTAGATAAGCACCATAAACTATAGAAATGTTTACAATTTGGGTTGTGTCATCACAGACGTGAAAAAATATCTTTTGTACTGTATTGTATGGGGACAAACTAGAAAGTTATCATATACAAGCTTTTTATAGCATAGCGAGCATTGAGCTGGCAGATCATGTGATGGTAAGTCGCCCACAAAAATCCGCAATATTCGAGGTATCGCAAGAGTCTCGAGGAACGGACTATTGTTAAAGTGATAGCTGTTTACAAGATCCTAGGAATAGATGAGTTTTTTTATAGTATCAGGGAGCAAACGAGCTGTCGGAGCCTTGACCACCGACGCCCATAGACATCTGCATAGATGTTATACAGATGAGTCGCCATGAGTCCGAGATTTCTACAACATGGATCTGTGAAACCATGTCGTCGGACGCGACTCACAGAGGATCTTGACTTATTGGAAGAGAAACTTTGTGACATCTCCTACGCATGACAGGAGTTTAGTCTTCAATAACGAACATGATCTGACGTGGTCGAAGTGACATACGCGTGGTGAAATCTATAACTTCATTTTAATACCCTTATATATATTTTTTAAGAACAAGACTCCTAAAACCGGTTTAGAAAGAGGTAGTGACACCATGCATGCATGTATCCGAATTGGGCACTACCGGGGAGGTACCTCTCGCTTACACGACACCGGCGTAAAGTGACAGCTGTGCTGTCGCGTTTCGTGCGGTGTGTAAGTAGCCGGTGGCTCATGGAGGTAGAAGGAGAAAGAAGGGCAGCGCATCTGTAGAGCCTCTATGTCTATGGGCGTCGGTAGTCATGAAAATGGCTCCCTTTGAACATTATGACGTGTGTCAAGGTTCATGTGGTCATCAAGGTAAGTAGCCAGTGGCCCATGGAAGGGGGAGGAGGAAGAAAGGCATCTGTACAACCTCTGTGATGGCGAGGGGCGTCATTATGAAAATGTTTCTGATCGTGCCAGCTTATAAAATAAAAAAATATAAAAAATATATGTGAAAGTGTTGATAGAGTCTGATGATGATCATGATACTTATAACGTTGTTGTCGAGAAAAGCGTTAGTAAACAAATCTCAATATTGCACACACGTGTACCTACGCACGTTGCACTTGGACAGGTGCCAAAAAAGATCGACAGTTGTTGTCCGGCCGCGAAAGTGTTTGGCTGCTCGAGCCAAGTGGGGGAAGTAGTGTGTACTAGGCAATGATAGTCATGTATACTAGAATAGTAGTAGGTTAACTAACCTACTACTATTCATTATATCATGCACGGTCCCTAGCAACTGCTAGGGACCGTGCATGATATATAGTTATATCGAGAAAGAGGTAGTGCCACAACACAGGCGTAACACTTCTGCCCACAGCATTGCCTTCCGCAGGCCGCGACCCAATCAGACCAACATTTTTAAGACGTAGCCGTGAATCGTGATGCATAGCAGATGAAATCGTAATTAGTACATATTAAGTACATATACAATAAAGACATACAAATACAATACAGTATATAATAGATTCCTTTTCTCACTTTCTAAACATCAGACGTTTTACTTTATGAACACTCGACTTTTCTCACATAGGGATGCGTCTGTCTCATCTCCGGCAGCGCAGTAGTCACTTTAGTCTCTAGTCCCGTTCAGCATTCATATTTATCTAATAATGATGTATGCTATAATGCTGTGAATAAATAAATAAATATGTTGCTTTTGTATGCTTCCAAAGTTCGGCGCCGAATAAAATATTAGATTTTCTCTACTCTATCTATAGTCTCTATTCTGTAGTTATTTCAGGTTGATATAGACTTGTTGTCGCCAAGATAAACGGGCGTCACAAATGATAAAAAACATGTTTGTTTTCGCCATGCGCAGAAATAAAATTATTTTAAATTTCAGAGAGTGAAACTGAAAGTTTATTTATAGTTTTCCTCTTTAAAATACTTGTATAACTCAGATCTTTCGATGTTTCTATTTATACATATTTAAAAAGGGTATGAGTGATATATTTAAATAACAGTGACTGCTTGATTGGTAGGATACTCTGTTATCTACTTACTGGCAGAGTGTGCCAGAGATTTCGACTGGTTGTGGACGAAATGGTTTTTAATATTTATGGGCAAATTAGTCCTTACTCTATGGTGCGTTGAGAGGAAATCTACGTGCCCGTCAGGCATGCAAAAACTTTTTTTTTATTTTCGTTCCGTAAAGACATTTTTTCTAGTACTAAGGCAAAAAAGCAGTCGAATCTTACAAAAACTAGCGCTACCCATAAACATCCGCGTAGTTGTTATGCTGACATGTTGGTCCTCCCAATGATGATAGCTCTTATGGCCCTTCGTATGCATCGCTTGATTCCAAACAGGGAAGTTGTACTTATTAATGAGAGAATATAAAATGCCAGAGAAAATATTTGTTTATTAAAATAAATATAAGTAAGTATATAAAATAGTTTATCTACACTAATGTTGTAACATTCTACTTATGTTTCCAATACTTGACTTATAATAACTACTGTTATAGCTCAGACAACAAAAAACTCAATTTAAGCAATTTGACATGATGTTATGATATCCAAATCGATATCGTAAAATCTCATTATAACACTGTATGAGAGCGAGAGAGAGAGAGTGAGTGGTGAGAGAGCCTTATGTCAAAATCCTTAACAGCGCGCGCTCGCTCCTGATTGGCCCTGCGCGCGCTGCAGCTTCGCTCTCATTGGTTAGATTTTAATGGCGGCCAGTTCGACAATACACGTACGCTTGAATTTCATGTTTCGCAATGTTTTATTAATTGATTAATTGCATTAGTGAAGATAAAGTAGTGTATGCAACTGCATATAACACGGGTATTAAAACACTCGTGAACTATTTTGGAACTCGCTTCGCTCGTTTCAAAAACTCACGCTCGTGTTTTAATACCCTTCATTATACGACAGTTGCATAAACTACTATTTTAATACACATCTACAATTATATTGAGTTACTAATTTATTTATAAATTAAACATTAAATAAATCTTAATAAATAATTTGAAATTAAAATTCACAAGTATCGTGTTTGAGTTTTTACGGTTTTTAACACAGTTGCAGTGGTGTCGTGACCATGGCTGGTGTAAATTTCGTTCCAAAAATAGAAAATCATCCCATGGCATTCCACAGGAACATTTTTTCGTGAAAAAAACTATCCTGTGTTAATCCATGTTACCCTCTATGTATGCCAGATTTCATAAAAATCGGTTCAGCAGTTTTTGCTTGAAGGAGTAACAAACAAACTTTCACATTAATAATATTAATAGGATATAAAAAAGTACACACCTACCTTGTATATTTGCCTCTTGATGTTACTAGTTACTACCATTAAATAAACAAAAAAAAATGTTTAAACTTCACAGTTATTATTCGAAAAATACACGTAAATATAATATTTTCCTAACCCCATTGATTCCCATTTTTTGTAGGATCACATGAATAGTCTATCATGTTGAGTCATGGCAGAAAAACAGACACATTTTATAATAATGGCATTACTCGATATCATTACGCCATGGAAAAGTCCCATAACAAAAAGTTGTTTTCTTTTGGTTGGTTATTTGGCATTACATTATAGAACTAAATCGGCACATCCGTGAGATAATGTAGTAGTTTCCTTTTTGCGAAAACAAACTTATTAAATTTAACTTGTTAGATTCGGACAAATTTAATTTGTTTTTATGTTTTTCTATAAATAAACATTTGCCATTCGGCGTTTGACCTTATGTTTAAGGTAATTAATAGCCCAGCGTGGCTTTTGACTATTTTTGGTGTGCGGAAATTGAAGGGCTATAGAGTGTGAGGGTTAGGCCATCCCTTTCATGTGATGTACTGCACCTGTATGAAATGTACTATGTCTATATTGAGATTAGGCTAAACTGTGATCTGCTGACGCGGTGATTGATCAACGCACCTACAGCCGAAACTATTGGACTGATCAAGCTGAAATTTTGTGGATAGCCTAGACTTTTGTGACTAAGACCAAGTAGGCCAGTAAGGCCAAGTATAGGTTTTGAAAATTTGAAGCGTAAGGGGTTGAAAATAACTGTAATTGCGGGTGAAACTGTAGAGCTTAGTTAGTTGTGATAAAATAAGTCTCTAATTCAAAATTTCAATCCTAAATTTCTGATTCCTTTGTAATTGCGTCTTTTCACTTTTGGCAACTGTGTACATAGAAATGAATGTGATAAATGAATGAGGTGAAAAACTGATGATTAAGGATCTAAAAAGACGAACAAGATGTTAATGATGCTCATAATACTTTGTTATTTCACCACCACATCGTACAAGTTCAGCATAAAAATTAATTAACATTTCCCAATTTTTGAAATGTTTTAATCACCAACACAACAGCACATTTCGCTTAACATAGATCTAAATAACAACTAAAATTATTTTTTTATTTTTTTTATTTCTTATCATATTCTATTTCTTGGATTGCTAATTGCACCCTGTAATTGGAATTTTGTACGTGTTAATCGAATTTCGATGCTCGATCTGCCGACCCTATGGCCCGTAATTAGCAATTAGGCATCAAAGTCGTGAGAACAATGGATGACAAAGAAATCTTGGCATAAGTGATGTTTTTGTACGTTTAAACAAAGGAGTCAATTAAAAACAGGGAAGTAATTACCAAAAAATTGGATCAGAAACTTAACAATGTTTACGGAAAAAATATTTTAATTAGGAAATGTTTTGTGGTTGGAAAAAAAATCATATTATGCCGTTTCATGCATTATTTACAATAAGTAAATATGTATTTTTATTATTATTTATTACTTTACATTATCGTATTTTATGTTACACTAGCGGATTCCCGCAACTTCGTGTACGTGAATATAATATTGAAAGAATTATTCAAATTCGACTAGTAATTCCAGAGGTTAGCGCGTTCAAACAAACAAACAAACAAATAAACTCTTCAGCTTTATATTATTAGTATAGATGATCAGTGATCATTATGAAAATATAGTAGTAAATAAAAAATAGACTATAAAGAGCTTGTAAAAATCTTAGCTATTTAGTATCAAACAAATTCGTAACTGTGGTATTTAGTAAGTCGACCAGCGCCGGATTGAGCTCTGGCGGGTCCAATAAATAATAAGTGGACTGCAACAGGCTGATGATGATGATGACGGTGATCGGGCCCGGCTCCCGGGGCTTAGAGACCTTGGAATTGAGAACCGTCCCCTTTTATGGGTACAAAAATGATATTAAAGCCCTTAAGCCTTACGGGGCCCCGGGCTGCAGCCTCCCAGGGCCCCCACCTGGATCCCACTCTGGAGAAGACTGCGGGGCAGCACCCGCATACGCAGGTGAATCAAGGCCAGGTTGGGCTGCAGGTGTGTTAATTTTTGCTACACAATTTGAAGTGAAACCATTTTCATGACTACAGAGAGAGAGAGAGAGAGAGACTTTTCGCATAGAGTTTATACAGATACGTTGCCCTCCTCCCTCCTCACCTTCAAGGACCACCTCTTCTCACCAAACACACGCCTCTTCACGCGAGCTTCCTGATATGGATTATCCAAGGAACGGAGTGAACAAACCCAGCAATACCGCTATGGTATGGTAAGATGAAATCACTTTTAATTGTAGCTTGTGTTCCTACTATTTTGCCGTTTTGTTGATTTTTTTCTATTGCTGTAAATGTTTGGTACTCTAGGATCCCTTGACTTTCGATGTTGAATGGTAAACTTAGTAAGAGGTATTACACGCTGTATGTATGTAGCTGAATTAGGCCGGCACCTCTCGCTTGATACCGGCGTAAAGTGACAGCTGTGCTGAGCCGGTGGCCCATGGAGGTGGGAGGAGTAAGGAGGGCAACTCATCTGTATAACCTCGATGCAGATGTCTATTGGCATCGGTCATGAAAATGACTCCGACTGTTTATTTGCCCCCATATACTATAAAAAAAATACGAATTTATACTATACCGCCTAGTATAAGAATCAAATAGAACGATTCCAAATATCAATATCAAAAATAGAATTATGGTAAACGTAAAATTCTATTATGGTATAGTCAAACCATAACTAGTAATACTTCCGTTTTCCGGGTTTTAAACCGGCTCACAATTGATATATTAATCTAAATACCGGACAGACAACCGGTTTTTACATATTATTAGATTGCGACAATATTCGTTAACTAGGTATACAAATACAAACATTGGCCTCTGCTGAGTCGAGTTAATCGCAGTTCAAGTATCAAAGTCCAAGTATTGTACGTTGTCGATGAGGAAATCACATGTCCAAGAATCCACATTATAATCATCAGCGTAAAAGTACATAACTAATGTTTTTTTGCGTCGTAGGTGATTTTTTGATGTCTTATCGCGGACTTTTTTTTTTTTTTTTACGATATAGGAGGGCAAACGAGCAGCCGGAGCCATTTTCATGACTACCGACGCCCACAAACATCCGCATAGAGGCTATACAGATGCGCTGCCCTCCTTTCTCCTCCCACCTCCATGGGCCACCGGCTACTTACACACCGCACGAGACGCGACAGCACACAGCTGTCACTTTACGCCAGTCTTGTGTCAGCGAGAGGTTCCTCCCAAGTCGTGCCGGCCCAATTCGACTGCATGCAAGCATGCAGTGTGGCACTACCTCTTACCTCTTCCTTTCCTTCCCTTCCCGAAGATGCTGCTACCTATCCTTAGGGATCACAGTTACACGTCTTCCGACTGATCTGTTATCTCCAGGGCTGTCCCGGACAGACCTACACATGCCGGACAGGCTGGGCGGGAGAAACCAGACCAAGAGCAGCTGAACGGAGGGGGGATCCACCTGTCTCTCTGAATCAGCAAACGGCGTGGGTTGGGACGACTGGTAGGTCCTATTCGGGCGCATTGGTGGTGTACCTACTCCTTTAGGGTACTGGGGCCAGGTGTCAGGATGGGAGCCTGGCACCATTGCACGGTGCCGACGACGTAGTAGGGACGGTATTGCACTAACTATCGAGTCCGACATAGGCTTAGGGGTCACCAGGGCTCTTAGGTGTACGCAAATTGAATATGCGCCAAAACTGATCTATCATCTATCTATATCTATATCTATCAGGTGACCTAACTGCTCGTTTGCCTCTTATGCTATAAAAAAAAAAAAAAAAAAATTACTGGACCGATTTTAACCATTAACTAACATGAAGCTACATTATGATAGGTATATAGCCTAACAAAATATAGCCTACGGTTAAAAAGAAAAATGTTGCCTCAACAAAAAAGGTCTTTTCGCGGACTTTTTTTTTGTGGTAGGGGCGCAAAGGAGCACTCGGAGACGGTTTAATTCCTACCAACGCTCATAGGCATACGTATAATTGTTATGTTTTATGTATGGCCGGAAATTCACAGAACGCGAGGTACGAGAGAGTAAGGGTCAATTCACACCAAAAGCGCGGCGAAGCGCAGCGAAACGATGCGCAGTTTATGTGTCATATGAATTTCACCTTTATAACAATTGCAATAATGCATAATATCGCATGAGAAACTCAAACGAGTCGCGCGGATTCCCGCGAATGCGCGAGGATCCGCTGGAATCCGCGTGGAAGTCGCGAGAATTCGATAATAAGTACTGCGGTAATGAAAATAAGGTTTAAATTTATATGACACTGAAAGTGCGCTCCGCTTCGCCGCGCTTTTGGTGTGAATTGACCCTAAAACTGTCACTCTTCTGTTGTACTGT
>LUGF01001370.1:121805-134934 GCA_001625245.1 Calycopis cecrops
GTGTATTGAAAATGTTTTTCGAGTACTGAAAAGGATTTTTATCAAAGTCTACTTCGTGTTTAGCTCTGTTGAATTTATCGCGATCGTTTATAATTTGTAGCGATATTCCTTGAATTAGTTTCAGAATTGATCTTAGCGCCCTAGACAGTTGATGACTTAGATGGTTATCGCCCATGGCTTTGGCTACTACCTACTACCTTGTATTTTCCGTAAAATGTTGGAAAATATAAATAGTCAAAATCGATATTAGAATTTTAAACTACTACTAAGTTTTATAAAAAAGACTAAAGCAAGAATACAACCAGGTGTCTGGTAAGACATTCAACCTACGACATGTGGTCCCAGGTTCGAATCCCGTGTCAGATCATATTGTACCAAATTTTTGAGATATTTGTAGTATATGTAGCTGTCGGGTTTGATTCTGTGCAAGTACCCTTGGGCCTATGCTGGGGGGAGGGGGACAAGGAAGAGGGCAACGTATCTATATAGCCTCTATGAGGATGTCTATGGACGTCGGTAGACGTAAAAACTAAATTGAATTTCAAAATAAATAAGTAAGAAATAAATAGCGCTAAGAAATCCCAGTCCCAGCAGAAGAGGACAGCATATAAAAGAAGTAATGCTACAAACCATGTGACCTTTGTGAAAAAAAATTGAATAAACATAAAAAAAGAGACATAACTACATTTTACTATATTTTTTTTTATAGTAAAAGAGGGCAAACGAGCAGAGCAACGGGGCCTCCTGTCCAGTGATTACAACCGACATCAGTTTAATTGTTATGGGGTTAAGGATAACTCGTCCTCTCCAGTAGGCCACCATAAACTCACAAACTACAAGAAACGCGACAATATATCTGTTTACGGAGGTATCGTGTGCGCCAGAGGTACCTCCCGGTAGTACCGGCCCAATCAGCTACAATGCAGCATGGCATTACCTTACTAGCCTCTCATGATTGTGGCGTTGATTAGAGCGAAAAAAACAGTTAATTAGTGGTAAATAAAAAAAAATACTAACGGCACAGGTTAAGATTTTAATGAACAATTTCTTATAATTAGCTAAATAAATTAAATTAATGATGCAATAATATTATTTTATTAACTTTAACCCTTACAAAGTGCTGTGCAAATCAGAAATCGGCAAACGCTACCCCATGCCACTAAAAGTTTAAAACGAGCACATGTTTTTTTTTAATTCATTCATATACACTGCGAATTAAAGTTTAAGCTGTTTTTTTTTGCTGTTAAATTTGCTGCTGAATGTGCTTGAATCATCATCATCAGCATTATCGGCCAGTATACGACTACTGCTGGGTACAGGTCTACCTAGGGGTAGAAGTAAATACTAAAACACTAGACAGTGCACCTACGTTTATATGAATATCATAAATAAAACCCTGTCAAAATTGGAAATCAAGTAAATACGCAACAAAGTAGAAGAAAATAAATATTGGACAATAAATTGGGGTCAATAATTCCCAAAAGTAGTATAAAGGGGTTAGATTTGATGGATGTGAGCAAACAATCTTTGTAAGTGATTTAATATGAGATATCTTCAATGAAAAATAAATTATTATAATAATATTATGTAAAAAATGTATAACGTAATGCTTAAGACGTAATTGCATAATATTTTATATACTTATACATTTTTTTTATAGAGGTAATTAAATATTTTCTATATACCTATTTTTATATATACGTAATTGCATATTCTCTATATACGTATTTTTTGTATACGTAATTGCATATTTATTACGTATTTTTTGCTAATTTCCTTCGTTGAGAGATTTTTTGCATTAATTAAAAAAAATAACCTCAAACCGTAACATGGTGACAAACTATCCGCTTCACATATTATTCACCTTCCTATGCCTTTCCATCCAGTAGTTTCTACAATATTTGTAATTTTGTAGAAAATTACATTAATTTTTATAAAAATGGGTAGGCCTGGGGGGTCACAGAGGCACGCAAGCCGTCCCACCACGGCAAGATGGCAGCATTCGCAGCAAGCCTAGTCGTTTGCGGCTTATACAAAAAAGGTTCATACATGATAACATGAACATACTGTTACTGATTTGCCTCCAGGACTGGCCGAAGGGTCACTAAAGGTCACAACTGTAATAATTTCGACACGCTCTTATAACTGGTCCGGTTTTTTAACTTTAAATTTGCACGAACATTCCTGTGGCGTCGGTGTGTCAAGAACAGAAACTGTTCTTGAAGCTTCCTGGAGATTTGCTTATTATTATTGATAATAAGATTGTGTATTCGGATATCTGTTGATCTTGGCGACAGAAGTAGCAGCGCAAGCGACGTGTGGTTGACCAACTTTTTTTTTATAGCAAAGGAGGCAAACGAGTAGTTGGGTCACCTGATGTAAAGTGATCACCTACGCCCACAGACATCCGTAACACCAGAGGTCTAACAGATGCGTTGCCGACCTTTGAGGAAAGAATAAGCTCTTTTCTTGAAGATCCCTAGGTCGTATCGCTCCGGAAAACCGAGGGGGGAATAATAACTTCGTTAAAAAACCCAATATCGCTGCAATGCAACAAAGTTATGACAGCCATAGGCTGGGTGACATGAGAGCACCATAAATTAACATCTTGGCTTCGCGTTTCGTACGGTGTGTAAGTAGTCAGTAGCCCATGGAGGTGGGAGGAGAAAGGAGGGCGGCGAACCTGTATAACCTCTTTGCGGATGTCTATGGGCGTCAGTAGTCATGAAAATGACTCCGACTGCTCGCTGGGGGACCAGCAACCATACCATAAAAAAGGTCTATAGAGGTCGGTAACCATCAAAAGTCCCAAACTGGCCCAACTGCTCGGTTGCCCCTAAACTATACAAAGTACAGTTATATTATGATAATGATCACATTATTAAACATTCTCAAACAGGTATAAGATTGATGGCCAGACTTCTGTGGGTTTTTTGCCAATGTGGTTTTTATACACCATAGTCTATGGTTGACCTAGAAACCTTTGATCGGATCATGTAACGGTTAAATAATTGACGTTATGAGCTACTTATTAGCTCGTATTTGGTCTCAGTTAGTCTATAGGTCATCTTAAAAAAACCAAGTGCGAATCGATCTCGCAAATTTCTTAACTCTAGATCAACGGAAAATACCTACAATATAGGTTTCAGAAAATGTGCGAATAATATAATCGCGATAAAAGAAAGAAAGAGTTTATTCTTGTCTCAAAGGTCGGCAACGCATCTGTTAGACCTCTAGTATTGCGGATGTCTGTGGGCGTTGGTGATCACTTTACATCAGGTGACCCAATTGCTCGTTTTCCTCCAATGCTATAAAAAAAAAAAACTTAAAACTCATTATAATGAATAATATTTGCGAAAACTTAAGATATCAATAATTAAACTTATTGTTGTTGATGATGATAAATTAAGGCTCAATTCACACCAAAAGCGCGGCGAAGCGCAGCGAAACGGAGCGCACTTTCAGTGTCATGTAAATTTAAACTTTATTTATTTTCATTACTTTAGTACTTATTATCGAATTCTCGCGACTTCCGCGCGGATTCTCGCTCAATCGCGGGAATCCGCGCGACTCGTTCGAGTTTCTCATGCGATAATAAGTATTATAGCAATTATTATAAAGTTGAAATTCATATGACACATAAACTGCGCTTCGCTTCTCTGCGCTTCGCCGCGCTTTTGGTGTAAATTGACCCTAAGATCACAAAGATGATAATGGCGACAACTTACAGCGCATTTGCGTATTTTCGTACTGGCAGTAAATTGACGTAATTTGAAGCAATGACCGCAATGAGACCTGCGCTGCGTGATCGAAATACAAATAGGCCACTAATAGTACAAACAGCAGGCACTAAGTAGTACGGTCACGAACGGCGTAACGTATTATATCATTTGGTATTTCCTAGTAGACGTATTTTTAGTTCGTCTCAGGTACAAAGAGAACAGCCATGAGAAACCTGTGCAGAACTAACTACAACAGCCACCAATAGCAACGCCAAGTGACCTTGCTCAAAATAATTGCAGGGCCCTGAATTGAATCTGCCAGTGATCTTACTCCAAATAATTACAGGGCCCTGAATTGAATCTGCTAGTGATCTTACTCAAAATAATTGCAGGGCCCTGAATTTAATCTGCCAGTGATCTTACTCCAAATAATTACAGGGCCTTGAATTGAATCTGCCAGTTATCTTACTCCAAATAATTACAGGGCCCTGAATTGAATCTGCCAGTGATCTTACTCAAAATAATTGCAGGGCCCTGAATTGAATCTGCCAGTGATATTACTCAAAATAATTGCAGGGCCCTGAATCGAATCTGCCTGTGATCTTACTCCAAATAATTACATGGCCCTGAATTGAATCTGCCAGTGATCTTACTCCAAATAATTAAAGGGCCCTGAATTGAATCTTCCAGTGATCTTACTCAAAATAATTGCAGGGCCCTGAATTGAATCTGCCAGTGATCATACTCAAAATAATTGCAGGGCCCTGAATTGAATTTGCCACGTACTTCCCGCTATTTAGGGCTTATAGTAAATGTTTGCTTGCCTTCTGGGCTATGCGCATTATATACTTGTAGGTCGGTTTCTTGACTCGCTACTAATTAAAACAATATTTAGTATTAGGAACGGAGAGTTGTCTTTCGTTTACATGGAACCTTAAAGTGAAAAAAGTGCATGTAATGGTACTTCTACTCAACGTCTTGTCGGCAGCTTACGATCTTGCGTTAACTGTTCTAGTATGAAACGTACGAAATATCGATGAAAATGATTGATGGAATACGCGCCTGACTCTGGACTGACTGCTTCAACTCGCGTCCTAAAAACTACCAAAGGAGTAAGACCGCTATAGTGTCTAGATCGGTTCGATTCCTCATGGTGCAACTTTAGGTTGTGAAGAAGGAGGACTACGCATCATCACCTCTAAGAAGGTGATGATGCGTGTCACATTGATAGTCGCGAAAAGACCTGCTCGTTTGTATTTTTTTTTTCTTTTTTTTATAGGGGGCAAACGAGCAGTCGGATCCATTTTCATGACTTACATGAGAGGTACCTCCCCGGTCGTGCTGGCCCAATTCGGCTACATGCATGCAGCGTACCTCTTCCACTTACAAACTCTACTTCTTACTCTTTATGCTATAAAAATATTAATTACTTTAAGTTTCCAGTGGCTGTTATTATTTTTTTTCATTATCTAAGGTTGGAGTGCACAAGAAGTTATATTTAATTAAGGTAATTTGAATTATATCTTATCACGTGGTAATTGTAGTTCGCGTGATGAGCGGACACCTGCAGACTTACTATTAATTTTATTAAGTGGAAGCTTCTAGATATTAACATAGAAACAACTGCGCAGTAAAACAACATCTAACAGTGTAACAAAATCTCAAACAAGCTTGCATACGTTTAATGAACATGGAAAAATACATAGATTTATTGTTTCCTGCCCCCTCATTAATAGACATAGAGTAACTTTATACTCCAAGAATCATACGAGCATCTGTAAAATTCCATATTGTTTGTGTTTATTAATATGGAATTAGTTTAATCCTTGGAGTAACGTTAATCTATATTTATTAAGCCCTTGAAGAATCGTCTTGGGGTTTATTCCAAGAGCCTTATGTCCAGCAGCTGACGGGTAAGGATGATGATAGGTCGCAGAGGAGAGGTAATGCGGCATTGCATATATATCGGGCCTTTTCTATGGTTTCTAGCAAGAATGGCCATGCTTTCTTATTTACTTATCAGCCAATATTGCCAACTGCAGGGTATAACCTTTTCTCTTTCACGCCATTCTGTTCCATCCTGGACGTCCCTTATCCACTTTTGCTATTGCATTTTATGACACGAAATGAAAAAGTTCTCACTAGTCCCTCGAACTGTAAAACTCTTGCGGAAAAAAAGAAGCTGAAAAGCTTTTGTACTATCACGATAAACGTATGTCTACAAGCGTCATTCTCTTTCTACCGTGTGATCTCTTTGTTCGTTAACGACTACACTACAAAAGACAGAGTTTCTTCTACCGACAATTCGCAGTGGATTTGAACTCGATCTGCGTTGCTCACAGCGACCGAACCAGACCAACACAAACAAAAGATGGTGAAAGCTGTATGTAGCCTTTCCTATATTCAATAAGACAAAAGTAGGATACATATACATAAGTTTTTTTTATTGTATAAGGGAGCAAATGAGCAGTCGGAGTCCTCTCAATGACTACCGACGCCCGTGGTTATACAGAACCGTTGTCAAAGTACATAGGCCTCGGCCCACAAAGGCTCCGAGACAGGGTTACCATGGGCAGGATTTGTCGAGATTGTCTCGACATTTTCAATGATATCCCGAATTCCGAAAGGAGATAAAGTAATACGACAAAACATATATTTAATATCAATATGCTATAGACACCATGAGACACCAGAGACGCCTTATAATAATATTTTTTAAATGCAATGTTAATAGTAAGCAACAACGATTTAGTACGTATTTAGTTTTTAGTTTATAGTGAGAGATCACATACCATCAGGGTTATGATATCTCCGTATATCATAATCATTCACCTGAGTGGTCACCTTTTAGGGATTAAGATAGATGCACTGTCATTGATGTTTTAGATTTAGTACTTTAAAATTATCTATTTTAGTTTTTTATGGCTATAGTTTTATTTTCTTTAACGTATTATTTTTTCTTTCTTAAGTGATAATTTATGTTTTTTTAATATATGCATGTTATATATCGATATGTTTTATACATGTGATATAAGTAGTTAACGTATAACAGTGTCAAGTATTGGTGTCCTTATTAAAATATTAATATTCTATTCTATTCTATTCTAGTAGTAGTATGTATTTAAAAAAAATCAGAATTTTTGTATTATTATCCAAAAATTCCGATCTTTTTAAATTGTCAAGGTTTTGTACTATTCCCATCTGATAACCTTACTCCGAGAGCAGAGGAGGATTTCGCAAATTTCATGACATGTGCTTCATTTTTCTTTAGCGAGACGTAACAGGGGCCCTTTTCCCTGACACTAGAGCTTGAAACGGTAAAGGCACACGTATTACCAGCAGACAGACAAGAGACTGATTATGATAATGACAGAGCCAAGTACGGCTAGTTGCGTGCCGTGACGGCGCTTGTAGGAAAATTCCAACCTTATAGTGTACACTCTTCAATGAAGTAGGTAATGTTTATTGTCAATGCGCAATTATGCACAAGTAACAACTATTGTCCAACACTTACATCATCTTTGTCATCTTGTTATTTCATTTGTCTAGACTCAGGAATGTCTTCCTAGATACTAAACCTGACTTTTTTTTTTTTTATGGTATAGGGGGGCAAACGAGCAGTTGTAGCCATTTTCATGACTACCGACGCCCATAGACATCTGCATAGAGACTATACAGATGCGCTGCCCCCCTTTCTCCTCCCACCTCCATCGGCCACCGGCTACTTACACACCGCACGAAACGCGACAGCACACACTTCACGCCGGTCTCGTGTAAGCGAGAGGTACCTCCCCGGTCGTGCCGGCCCAATTCGGCTGCATGCAAGCATACAGCGTGGCACTACCTCTTACTAAAACTGACTTAAGCAAGAGCGTCAGCGATGCATTGTGTCATGACTAGGCAGGCACCACCGAGAACCTCCGTCTGACACAATACCGCCGCAAAATTACAGCTGGGTTATTACGTTTCGTACAGTGTGCGAGTTGGTGGCCGGTTGGGGGAAAAGAGGGCAACACGTCTGCATATATTCTGTGCGGATGTCTATGAGCGTCGTACTCACCAGATAGCTCCGATTGCTCGTTTGTCCCATTCTATAAAAAATGATACAAGTACCTACTGCCATGTTATATCAGATTTTCTAGGTCCCGTCTGTTAGATAGCTAGGTTAATTAAAAATAACCACAAGCAAAACTGTCTAGTAATGATTTTGTATAGTATAAAGCACAGGTTCCCAAACTTTTTCGCCTAACGCCCACATTGAAAATCAGTTACTTCGTATCGCCCCCTTATTAGTTATTACAAAAAAATAAAAATAAAAAAGCACTTTATTTTGTACCAAATAACATTAAAAAACATACAATTTGGTAGATATATAATTTGGTAGATAGTATTACACCTTGATATTCAAAGACAATTATGTCGTTTCAGGCCCCTTACCGCCCCCCTCTGAGCATCTAGTGCCCACAAGGGGGCGTTATCGCCCACTTTGGGAAAGACTGGTATAAAGGAACAAAACGAGCAGTAGAAAGTCGAAGCCATTTTCATGACTACCGACGCAAATAAACATCCGCTTAGAGTTTAAACAGATGCGTTGCCTTCCTTCCTCCTCCCACCTCCATGGAGTGCTAGTCACTACTAGTCAACCTCGCTTGCTGGTTTCCCTGACTTATTCGTTACCGTTTTGGCTTAAAAAACGGTACGGAAACGGTAGATTTGGAAATGAGTAATTATCGTCAAGTGATTTGATTGCATAGTTATGACCCTCGCAAAAATAATCTATCTTTATCTAATATATAAAATTCTCGTGTCACAGTTTTCGTTGCCATACTCCTCCGAAACGGCTTGACCGATTCTCATGAAATTTTGTGAGCATATTGAGTAGGTCTGAGAATCGGCCAACATCTATTTTTCATCCCGATATTCCCACGGGATCGAAAGTTACGCGGGTGAAACCGCGGGGCGCAACTAGTTAGAATCTAAAACTATTGCTCGCACACCAGACAACCGCTAGGACCAAAAATATTCTCCAGTGGCCCGCTCGGGATCCACTCGGTCAATTGGTGCCATGTCAAGATGGCAGTGAAGCCTGGATGCAAGCATGTGACCGTGCCCTGTAGGGTCTTCTAAGGCCACACTTAGCAGTGACCTTCTTTTTTCTGCTGATGGCAATCTAAAATAGATTGTATTTAAATCTAAATACATATTTGTATTAAATAAACATAAGAATCTTTATATAATTCATAAATGTGTTAGGTTTAATATTACAGCTATAAAGTAAGAACGCTTTTGTTCAAATAGCACTTGAATCTTGTGGTAAAAAGTGTTAGGTAATTCTCGTAATATTCATGGTCCATTTGTCGGTGCGGAAATGTAGAGATTGGCTTTTTTACATCTTATATTTTAAAAGAAACTGTCAAACAAGTCACAACATGACGACCTTGTAATAAAAGCAATGTCAATAATTTAGACATTGAAGTGATAAGAACTTGTAAAGTTATAAAATATCGTTGCATCCTTAAAAAATAAAGGAAACTTAAGGTTTCAGTCCACTGCTGTACGAGGGGCGAAACACTTAGCAAGGAGAGAGACAACCAGTTTTGGTTTTACCCAATCGTTGAACCATCCAGATACAAACCAGAACATAACGAGACAGAACCATAATTCCACATCGATATAATAAATAGCTGAGCTTCTTCGCTCTTAGTGCTGACTCTATGCGGATGCAATGGAGAAATGGCACCATATCTTACACATTAAAACAATCTAAAGCTGATCTTATAAAGTGGTGAATGTTGAATATTGTATCATGTCAAGCGGGTGTTAGCTGTCGTTGATAGTTACGATTTCCCTTTAAGACATCCGAAGATTCTCGAAGTGGTTTTCAGTAGCTGCTGGCATTGTTCTAATGCTAAGTAAGATACATCCAGGCAGGTTCGGAAGCTGTTGGACGGCGCATATCACTGAAAAAAGTAAGGCATGTTATCAACAGTCTTGTAGCTAGCATAGGGGAACAAACGGGTAATCGGAGCTGAGTTACTGACGCCCATTAATATCCGCACGGTTAATAGTTATGCAAATTCGTTGATTTTCGTCAACCAATCCCCCTAGCAATGCCCCCAACTGCACGAAACACGAGAGTATACCCATCACTTTGAAGATATAATGTAAAGAGAGATATATCTCGGTTGGTGCCGGCATAGTACCTACCTCTTACTTACTTTTTTTACTTACTCTTACTTACTGTGATGGTGACATCTAACTTTTTTTTTCTGGACTTGAATAAATCCCGCTCATGCGAAGAGAACCCCAACACAGCTTCATAGAATTGCTACAAATGCTCGTCCGACGACGATACTGGCTTTTGATGTTGAAAGAGGTTCGACCCCCTTCTCCTGCGGATGGCAGAGATGCATTTCTATATGAGAGAGATTGTAATAGCTAATTTACTTTGTTATCATACGTCGTCAGCTCGTGATAGGTGACGTCCGCTGTGCTGTACAGGCACCGTGTAGTGTTAGTAATAGATAGGGTTGCCATCTCAAAAATCTGTCAACCAGGACAAGGCACGTAAGAACCCCGGATTTCTGAGCTTCCTACCCGGACGTTAGAAAATAGTATTTTTCATAAGATATTCAGAAGAATAAAATACATTTATTTTAATGCCAATTTAAACTAAGTGATGAACTTAAAAATACTTCCAGTAGTAATAAACATTTCTTTCAAAACTTTAAATTTTTAGTCTTAGTTTTTTGAATCAAATCAATCATTCAAAAATCAAATCAATCAAATCAAAATCCGGACTACAAATAAAACCCCGCCCGGACGCTCCCCGGACGCCGTCTAAACTAGGACAAATCCGGGGAAACCCGGACGGATGGCAACCCTAGTAATAGATATCATTAAGAGATGGAGCTGTACTCATCAGCTGATCAGGCTGTGTTGTGTGGGCGCGTGCGGCGAGGGTCGCGTGTTGTAACGGCACGTGCGAGGTCGCTCGGGAGGAAAACGCAGGAAAACTGTTGCCTCAGCTGGTGCACGAGTGGAACTAAACAGTTATATTTTCTATTTCATTCGTTTATAGTTTGTGGTCGGGGCCTTTTGACGACTATAGACATTCTCACATTTATTACACCCGCGTAAATTTCGATCCCGTGGAAAATAGAAAATCATCCCATGGCATCCCATAGGAATATTTTTTCGGGATAAAAACTATCCTATGTGTTAATCCAAGTTACTCTCTATGTGTGTGCCAATTTCATGAAAATCGATTTAGCAGCTTATGCGTGAAGGACTGACAAACAAAGAAACAAACATACAAACTTTTGCATTTATAATATTAGTAGGATTTGCGGTGCCCTCCTTCTACTCTCTTTATTTTTTTTAGTTTATGGATTTGGAGCCTTTGGCTGACTACCGATGACCATAGACACCCGCATAGTTATACAGATGCTCTCCTCCCTAAAATGGGCCACGGGAAACTCACAAACCACACTTCCTTACCAAAAATTTCATTTCCTTTTAGCTGTAATAAAAAATATTCGATATTTTTGAACCGTATACCTAACAGCACAGATTGTAACCACAGACTAACTGTAATAGAAAGTTTTAGCGCAATTATGTGTGTCGAAATTTGCATAAACATTTTCAGCACTGTTTGACATAGCCAAGACTAAGCGGTCAAAGATCTATGGGAAGCAGATTAGCATTTCTGTGGTCCTCTTGAATCTCGGTGCTGCGTAAAACTAGTAATAGAGATGCAAGAGAGGAAGGAGGCTTTTAAATGTTCTGTGTGTCCTCGATGAAGAAGCAAGGTTGATATAATTATGTTATTATAAAATATGTCGACCTTACTTATATATCTGTGATTAAGTATAACTGATATAGCAAGGTATGCCTATAGTAATATTAAACAATAATTAGGACTGGGAACCTCAATATGTCTTTGTAATACAACTAACAATAAAGAATTTAGTTTTACATTAGTACCTTTTGATGTACCCATATTATACTATCTATGTAAAGGCAAACGAGCAGTGGGAGCTATTAAAACGACACTTATAGACAGCATGGCACTACCTGTTCTATATAGTTTTTAGTATATATTCATTGTATATTTCATAAAAAATGTGCAAAAGTAACACAATTAATTATGTAAAAGTCCTTGAATTTGAATGAATAAACTAAAAAATACCAGTTTCAATAGAAACGCAAAATCCAAAAACATCTATTATATTCTAATCTTATATTCTATGACGTTTTTTAACAGAAGGTTACATCCGTACTTCCGTTTCAATTAAAATGACAATAAAATGTATTCAAACGCTAAAATAAAAAGGCGTTATTACCTCATCAGAGACCTCTTTATTTATAGATTTATTTAGTCGCATAATAAACAATAAAACTAGTTTTATTACTCTATTAATGCTGTAATTTGTGTTCAATGACGCATTATAACACATAAATTTATGTAATATTTGACAACATATAAATTTTTTCTGCGATGTTTTTCACGCGGTGTATATTTGGTATTTTTTTGGTTTTGTTGTTTTTATTGTATTCCAGACTTTAAACTATATTACAACGTTTCAGTTAGTTTTTTAATAAAAGAGTAACAAACATAGCACTCTGGACAATGCGGGGGGTATCGTACGCTACTACCCTTGGCCGCAAGTCCTATGTACAAACCCCGTCGGTACCCTTTTTTTCTTTTTCTTTCAATTAAAAAGTATGCCCAACTGACAATCATTAATGAGACCTTGATGCTCAAAATCAAACTAAATCAGGGGCCGCTGAATAGTAATTGCTGCAGAACCCAAGCTTTTTTATAGCATAAGAAGGCAAAAGAACAATCGAATCTATTTTCATAACTACCAACGCCCATAGATATCCGCATACACTATCCAGACGCGTTGCTCCTCTTCCTCCTCAACCTTCCATAGGCCACCGACTACTTACAAACCGCACGAAACGCGACAGCGCAGCTGTCACTTCACGCCGGCGCGGTGTCGTGTAAAAGCTTACACCAACATCTACTCCGTACAAACTACAAACTCTACCATAACTTGTATTTATCTAAGACGTATTGTTATTAACGCTGACAATATTTACAGATACATAATACACATTTAGTTAGATTCATATATACATATACATATAGTTGTACACGTGTCGTGTGAATCATCTTAGATCGGAAACGTCTGACCATTCAACAATTGATAACTCTTATCATCGTATTGATAAGTTATCAGTTGTTAGATATGTACCTTATCTCTAGATTTATATCTCTAGTGTGCATTTGAATAGTTGATTTCGCCTTTTTAACCTGGCGAGTCAACCAGTAAGAGGTAGTGCCACATTGTATGCATGTCATCTATCATCTGATCCTTTGCCCATTATCCTATAAAAAA
>LUGF01001370.1:148570-169630 GCA_001625245.1 Calycopis cecrops
TACCCCAAGCCGGGGTTTGCGGATATCTATGGGCGCCGGTCGTCATCTACTATCTGCTCGTTTGCCCCTTATCCTATAAAAAAGGTGCTGCCACACGCAGTTATTTGAATCCTTCTTTTTCTTGACGATTCTTGCTCAAAAAATACCATCATCACACTTTTCATATAAATACGGTATCTACGTTTTATTTTATTTTTTATAAAATAAGGGGGCAAAGGAGCAGATGGAGCCATTTTTATGACTACCAACGCCCATAGACATCCGCACCGAGGCTACACAGATGCGTTGCCCTCCATCCTCTTCCCCCTACATGGGCCATCTAACTATAATAATTATTCATTACCGTCAGATTACATCTTTCCCCTAAAGAAGATATGGTATATTATTTAATAACATAGATAATATGAGTGAAAGTATGTGACGAATAAAGAAGACTTTTACTGTATCGTATTTTGACGCTTTAATGCGACGGCTCGTTGGTCTAGGGGTATGATTCTCGCTTTGGGTGCGAGAGGTCCCGGGTTCAAATCCCGGACGAGCCCTGCTTTTTGTTTTACTAAATTATTTGAACTATTATTTTAGCCAAATTAATATTTGGAAACATCTTGCTGTTAAGATAGAAATATAATTTCTAAGGCGCACCATTTTATTATCTTTTATTATCGCTTTACTCTTTTATAAGTATCGACTTTTGTTAATAATTACACAGTTAGCAAATAAGCTGTTGATCTACTGATGGTAAATGGCGTTCGTAGCCCATATACATCCGCATTCCTCGCATTTTCGTTCCGTATCCTGTGCTGGTGTGGTCCACTTCATCTTTCAACCATCTCTATCTACACGACTCGTAGAAAGAGCAGGTCTCGCTTACACATTTCACCCGGCTGTGCCCGCCATGATGCCGAACATGATATCACCTTTTAGACCAGGACCAGTAGACTACTAGCGACTAAAAAAGTCGATTCCATTTTTTTTATAGTAAAGGGGGCAAATGAGCAGTCGGAGCTCTTTTCATGACCCACTTGACTGACTTCAATAGAGATCCGCATTGAGGTTATACAGAAGCGTTGCCCTCCTTCTTACTTCCCCTCCATGGACCACCGGATACTTACATGTAGCACGAGTCGCGACTGCACAGCTGTTACTTACGCCGCGCCGGTGTCGTGTAAGTGAGAGGTACCTCTCCGGTCGTGCCAGCCCCATTCGGCTGCAATGCAGAGCTCTACCTCTTACTTAATTCAATAAACAACATAATATGGAACCCATATGCAAGGATTTAAACTCCATGACGATACCCCCCTCACATTTAGAGTTGTATTCTATTGTTTTCGATGCCTGGTATAGGGCGACGCCGTACTAAGATATAAAGTCTACAATTTAGACTTATGAAAGCACTAAAATATTTATTTGCTTTTATGTAGGTAGTAAGAGGTAGTTCCACGCTGCGTGCATGCAGCCGAATTGGGCCGGCACGACCGAGGAGGCACCTCAGGTTGTATAACCATATGCGGATGTATATGGATGAAATGGCTGCGACTGCTTGTTTGCTTTAAAAAATAAAACATTTTCTCAATTTCTTTTTAAATTTTATTTTTTTAATTTTAGCCTCTTTTTTCTTTAAGCCTTTCATTAAATTTGAAAAACGAATTATTATAACACACTTTTTTAAATCACAACATCTTAGAGAAAGGTAAACCGCTTCGTTACGTAACGGGTAACCTCGCAAGTCTGGCTTCTCTTTCTCTCACTCATGCTGCAACGGCAGGCTCCTTTTCTCTCCTTTTAGTACAGCGCTAGCCGGTGTGTTAGAGTGAGAGTGTAACCGCTCCGCCACGGCCACAGCGGTGCGGATTGCGGCGCGGCGAGCGGCGAGGTGAACGGCAAGACGTGACATACAAAATGTATGCGCCATGCCACGGCCACAGCGGTGCGATTTGCGGCGCGGCGAGCGGCGAGGCAATACTCGGCGAGCGGCGAGGCAATACTCGACGCGCGAGTGAGAGAGAGACAGACGACGGCTCACCGCGCCGCAAGACGTACCGCTGTGTCCGTGGCCAGGCCGTACGAGTTGAAAGTTGTAAAAATGAGAGCGCCAAAAGACTTTATTAATGAATAAACCTTTCCTTATTTTATTAAATCGTTACAAAATGTCACTCGATATTGCCTACCTAATGGTTGTGACGAAGAAAATAAATATTGCAAAATTTTAATATATGTATGCACATACTCAATGTCCACCTAATGCCCACGCTAAATTTTATGAAGACTACTACAACAAAAACGTCTAAGCCAATGACATTTTAAAAACAAATGTATACTTAGTCTGACCATAAATACTGTTACAATAAAACATAAAAAATACTTATACTTGGGACAAAATAAGAAGCCCGTTTTGACAGCTGCCAAAATATGTTGTGTAGGAAGGTGAAAAAATAATCGTTTACTTTTACGACCAATTATTGAGACATCGATTTAAAATAATTACACGCATGTGTTTTTAATATTTTATAATATATCCTATCTTATAGGTATGGTAGGTACTACCTATAACCATAGATCTATGCTCCATAGAGCTATACTAATGTGGTGTGATTATCTCATTTATATATAAATCTACAAATGTGTTATTATTGTCGTTCTTAATTGGAATATATCAGTTTAACGCCGATTAAACCATGAAATTACGAACTTTCAAATCTAAGTAAATCATAACGGATTTATTATAATAAGCATAATATTATTATTATATTTTGACTCCTGGCTTTCAACTAAATCATAATTTTATAGTATCAAAATATCCTTATTGAATATCTAAATAAAGCTAAAACATAAAATATTTAGCAATATCTACAGTTTAATAATACATTTATTTATATTTACTTATTTTTGTGTATTATAATATAATGTTGTTTGTAAAAAAGTTCGATTATCTTAATAATCGATTTCATTCGGTATAAAAATGGTTTTACAACGGTAACAGCACTGAATCTGACAATGCACAAGTATGACATTGTAATGCCGTTTTGCGTAATGTTATTCAACGATTCATTAGTTTTTCAGACATTTTCTTAAATATAAATTTAAACTTGATTCGTCCGAATGATACTTGTTGTTATAGTATTGAGTGAAATATTAATTAATTAGGATTTCGAATTGAATTTTTCGTAACGTTCATAAAAAGTTATCACACCTTATAAAGTGTGAAACGTCAAAACGGGCTTCTTAATTTGTCCCAAGTATAGTGTATTTGAATTTGGAATCTGTCATTTTTATACGATTGTTTTTTCTTTCATTTTGGCGCCAAATGCATAGTACAATATTTTGCGAATTTGGAACGGGGTGATACAGAATCGCTATGATTGCATTACACAAAGTAGGTATGGAGCCAAGTGCAATTTTTAAAACTCTCATTTGGTATTATTCAGATGTTTGTGTACCGGGCTATTAATAGGTACAATGAGACTCTATTGGTGACAGAGAAAGTCCGTCTTGCCGTCCAAGTAGTGTTTCTACGAAAAAGGTATTCTTTTTTTTTTTTTTTTTTTTTGGTATAGGAGGGCAAACGAGCAGTCGGAGCCATTTTCATGACTACCAACGCCCACAAACATCCGCATAGAGGCTATACAGATGCGCTGCCCTCCTTTCTCCTCCCACCTCCATGGGCCTCCGGCTACTTACACACCGCACGAAACGCGACAGCACAGCTGTCACTTTACGCCGGTCTCGTGTAAGCGAGAGGTACCTCCCCGGTCGTGCTGGCCCAATTCGACTGCATGCAAGCGTGCAGTGTGGCACTACCTCTTACTGTTCAAAGCAGTAAGGAAAAGAATTCAAAGAAATCTGCTCCAAAAGCAAAATATTTTATCTCAGGAAATAAGGATAGCACCTAGACCCTAGTACCATGAAGCGTATTCTAAGAGATGACTTAGGACTTGCAGCCTATAGGAGACGCAGTAGTCATTTCTTAACTGATAAATTAAAGATGAATAGGGTGGTAAAATCGAAACAACTTTTAAAGTGGTACTACGTAAAGGGAGGTCACAGAAAAAAATGTTTACGAATGAGAAAATTTTACAATTTAGCAACATTTTAATAAAAAAATTGTCCGTATTTATGCTTAAGCTCTAAAAAAACTTCCCGATTAGTCGACAGAGTGCAACGTGGGCATTATCCGACTTCAGTGATGGTTTGGTGGGGTGTTAGCTATGAAGGAGTTACTGAGCCATGTTTTTGTGAAAAAGGTATCAAAACATCGACACAAGTGTATCAAGATACCAGTCTTGCGAAGGTAGTTAAGTACCTCAATAACACCATGTTCAATAACCAAGTTTGGTCCTTCCAGCAAGACTCAGCGCCGGGTCATAAAGCTCGGTCCACGCAGTCTTGGTTGGAAGCGAACGACTCGGACTTCATCAGAGCTGAAGACTGGCCGTCGTCTAGTCCCGATCTCAATCCGCTGGATTATGTTTTATGGTTAGTTTTAGAGACTACAGCTTGCTCTAAACGCCATGATAATTTGGAGTCCCTCCAGAAAATCCATACTATTGGCTGTGATGAATTTCCCCATGGAAAGAGTGCGTACTTCTATCGATAACTGGTCTCAACGTTTAAAGGACTGTATTGCAGGCAATAGAGACCACTTCGAATAAGCTTTTTATATTTTTAATTGTTTTATGTTTGTCTATTAAACTGTAACTGTAACTATTAAATGTTATCTGCAATTAAGAAAAAAAAAATTCTTTCTAACAGAACTTATGGCTTGACTAGGTAATAAACAATTATCTTAGGTGTTGTACTATAATTGTTTGGTTTTAATATTAGGAATGATAAAACAAAAAAAAAATTAAACATATTTATGTCCATGAACTTACATGAGCAAAATCTAAAAAAAGTCATAATAGAATAATCTCAAGTGAACTCTACATTTTTATGTAAGGTGTATTCGGCTAATTCCGAAAATCGGGATATTCCGAATATTGCTGTTTTCTCCCGAACGAAGCAATACTTTTTGCTCTGGAAGCATTCATCTAGTCGCCATTTTAGTCCTTTCGCCCCGTCCATCATCTCAAGGCACTACGTAGGAGTACACATGAGCGACATGAAATTTTCGTCAAATACTGTTTTTTCGCGCGTTTTCGGATTTTCAGAATTACTCGAACCTCCATAAATGAGAAGTTTAGTAAGTTATCTAACTGATTGTTTTTTATAACGATACATTATCATTTTTGTGTACTACTGAGTAGATTTAAAACATTCTAGCTCAATTTTTTTTGTTTTTTCGGAATTGACGAAGAGGGTAATTCCGAAGTAAAATAATTCGGATTTATCCGATTTAAATTTTTCATAGAAATCGTCAGTGATTCTCAACATTTAAATAATATTTGTTAGATTGGATTATTTTATATATAAATTATGATTTTAGTAGTGTGTTTCATTATATATATATACTGGACCTGGGTCCCAGTGACTGTTTACATTATTCAAAGCTGAAGGAGGATTTACGGGGGCCAAGATTTTCGGATGATAATGAGATGAAGTCGGCTGTTTTTTGCTTGGCCATTTTCAAAACAAAAAATCAGAATATTATTTCAATGGTATAAAGGCATTATATTTGCGATATGAGAAGTATATTTCACTTGAAGGCGTATTGAATATTGAAATATAAAAATTAAAAAACTACACTTTTCTTTCATTAAAGACTGCGTCAAACTTATCAGCCGCCCTCGTACATAGACAGAACAGTAAAGTTTTAATTCAAGTAATTTTTAAAGTGAAACAATATTAAATGTTTTTTGAGATAAATGTGACAAGATTACACTCAAAGCTAAAAAAAATTAATTCGAGAAATATAAATATACCTAATCTTATTATTTTTACTAGTATTTCAAACCTTTATCAATTGTTTCCAGATGGTGTATTAGACTCACTAAAAGTTTGAGTACCGTAGACTTCTAATCGGGTAATTCCGAAATAAAAGTATGGCATGCATTCGTCTAAGTTACTTCTTGGCCCATATTGAGAAATATTATATTGGGAAGGTAAATCTAAACAAAATAGCATAATGTTCATTTTTGGACATCATTCCGAATTAACCGAATATCTTCGGAATTACCCTTGTACAAAAAATAAAAAGTCTTATTTTGAAAACCATATATCTCCAAACTTAGAGAGTACTAATAAAGGTCTTGGTAATCATTGTTTAGGTAATTTAAGTAAGCATAGGAAGTGACCTTCGATGGCAGCATAAAATGCACGAGTTCTATGTAGTATATGCAAATATAGAAGTCCTGCCAACTCGTCTAAAATCCATTCGTAATTACCCGAATACACCTTAGAGCAAAAAAAAATTCAACTTGTCCAACCAACCAGCCAAGATTTGGCTTGTCACCTCCTCCTTTGCGGAGACACCGTTCTCTCTCTCGTTGGTACGCTCATCTTTTCGTACCAACGAGATGTATCGGTGTCTCCGCAAGAGATGAGTCTCTTTTCTCTCTTTTCTTAAGTCTCTTTTCTTAAGAAAAGATGAGCTACGTGATCTATAAGAGCTAATTAACTTAACGTTGACAAACTTACATTTGTCTAGACACATTTTGCATGAACCAAAGTACCTACAGAATACAAATTGGGCAGCGTATATACCTACGAACTACTATAGTACTAAGGACCTATTACTACTTTAGAGTCTACAGTATTAAAGTACCTACATACTGCAGACCATCGTACGGTCGTACCTACTTACATAGACGAATGAACTTAAGGCGCAGTTCTGGCTTCTATTGACTATGATACTATGACATCATGTACCTGTCATGTCAAAAATCACTAACCACACATCAGGATTTTGCGAATGACTGTAAATGATTACTTATCACTTGTGCGACACTCCGCAAACACATTTGACCGACTCCGCTCTCAACTGACGTCAATATAACTGAATGACTTTACCGCCGTGCCTGTGTCAATATTTCTATATTTTCATGTCAATAAAATTGTGTGTTTATGTAAATGAAATTTTGTTAATACGAAAATGTCAGCCGTCCGATATCGGAGCGATATAGCTCAGTTAAATGATTTTTCATAAAAATACGAACTAAAACCTGAAAATGTGATACCTATACGTTTAAATTTTGTTGTTTATAAAATGGGCTCAAGCTGAAATTATTTGACAAAATACATTTTCATAAAAACAGTATATTTTACTACTGGATACTCAAAAAATGCAATAGTATTTTCCAACCCTCTACGGACCTCAAGATAACATAATTTTACAGAATATCCCAAATAAACTTCGGCTGAAAATTTCCGAATGCTACAATTGAAAGTTCGAACTTTATGAAATGGGAAATACTTATTATATGGTGTCACACCGAAGCCGCCCGCCACCGCGTCAGCACGAACCCGACTGCTTCAGAAGTTGCGAGCCGGACAATTTCCCCGGCACGAGTGTCGCGGCATGCAGTGTTTCAAACACTTTTTTGAATAATGAACTAAATCACTTGAGTTAAGTTTTTTTTTTAATTGAAACGACTTTTCGCTTAGTTTCGATCTTGGTAAGAGGTAGTGCCACACTGCATTCTTGCATGCAGTCGAATTGGGCCGGCACGACCGGGGAGGTACCTCTCGCTTACACGAGACTGGCGTAAAGTGACAGCTGTGCTGTCGCGTTTCGTGCGGTGTGTAAGTAGCCGGTGGTCCATGGAGGTGGGAGGAGAAAGGAGGGCAGCGCATCTGTATAGCCTCTATGCGGATGTTTGTGGGCGTCGGTAGTCATGAAAATGGCTCCGGCAGCTCGTTTGCCCTCCTATATCATAAAAAAAAACTATGCCGCGGAAAAGATAGCGCACAAGCACAAGCACACAAGCCGCCTGCAACATCGTTCAGGCCGCCGGCCTCGCTCGCCAGCACGCGTCTGCGCGGCGGCGGCAGGCCGGCATCAAATATTCAATTACGACGTATCGGATCGTGGGCAGTAAATAAATCGTAACTAGCAAACTTTTTCGCTAATATATGCCATTAATGAGTCCTTGAACTTTTTTTTCACTTGCCAATATCAGGCGGACGAGGCATGTTCGTGTTCGTGATTTATAGCATAGTAGGCAAGTATCCGATTCAGGTGTTCGCCAAATAAAAAAAAAATGGTTTAAATATCGCAGGTGATAAAATTTTGATAGTACAAAAGCTTTAAAAATTTGATAGGTAGATT
Source organism: Calycopis cecrops (assembly GCA_001625245.1). Classification (NCBI taxonomy): domain Eukaryota; kingdom Metazoa; phylum Arthropoda; class Insecta; order Lepidoptera; family Lycaenidae; genus Calycopis; species Calycopis cecrops. The sequence goes on from LUGF01001370.1 coordinate 156,774, forward strand.
TGGTATAGTCATTATTGAAATACACTATTAAACTTCGTCCTGAGGATTCACAATACAGATGGCATGAATTCCAGTTTTTCAAAAAGTATATTGTAAATAAACAAACATATATTATAAAGAGGAAAAATGTATATATATTACTGACTTCCGCGTGGATTTCGGACTTCAAAAATGGAGTTATTATACATATAAACCTTCCTCTTGAATCACTCTATCTATTAAAATAAACCCCCCCCCCCCCNCACAGACGGTGGAAAGCGAATTTATTTTATACTATGTAGTGATTATTATCTATATTTCGGTATATTTTCCATTTGCTACTGAAAAAAAATAAAACAAAAACAAATGTAAGCGAAACGACCAGCACAACCGTAAAGGTACCTGCCTATCTTCGAGTATATATCGATGTATATTGGACCTATAATCGGTTATAAGATATATGAGAGAAGTGGAATGGTTCAGGGTCTATCACTGAGAGCATTGCCTAAAATAATTCAAAATGACTGTAAATCTTATATCGGTGCGGAGATTTAGTAAGAGGCAGTGTCATACTGCATGCTTGCATGATGCCGAATTGGGCCGGCACGACCGCGGAGCTTGCGCTTACACGAGACTGGCGTAATGTGACAGCTATGCTGTCACGTTTCGTGCGGAGTGTAAGTAGCCGGTGGCCCGTCGAGGAGGGAGGAGAAAGGAGGGCAGCGCATCTGTATAGCCTCAATACGGATGCCTATGGGCGTAGTAGTAATGACAATGGCTCCAACTGCTCGTTTGCCCCCCCCCCTATACCATTAAAAAAATTAAGGGTTTGTATATAAGTTTATTCTTATAGGCAAACCTACTAAACGGATCTGCAAATAATATTAAAATGACATCGCAAAAATGTGTGGTTCCTTTGTAAGAGTTACAGAGATGAAACCACGGACTTAGCTAGTATAAAAAGTCATGTATGTCAATTAATGAGATCCTCAAAGGTCGCTGACCTTGCGTGATAGATCTATTACCATAAACAAACTATAAAATTAACATTTAGGCGTTCCGCATATCGCTAGCATCCCACCATCATATCGATGTACAAGGATCTATTAACAATCTACAAAGATCTAATGATCACACACGCTCTTCATTCAAGCCAAGGCCTTATCAATTCAAGTTCCTAATAAAACGTGAGATTGATAAAATGTTACAAGCGTTATATCATAGGCATCATCATCATCGAACCTATTTCATTTTAAATGGACTGAAATGGGTTTGATGAACACAAGGACAGCAGATTCTTTACTATTAATTTCTTGCGATCTTCTCAATCTAATCCGAATGTTCCAAAACGTGCTCTATCTTCGGTCACGTTATCACTCTCCACCAGATGAGACCGTGGTTAACACAAAAATAAAGGGCTATGTATTTCAAGCATGTTTTTGCATATAAGTATGGCACACTTTTTAAACCTAAATGGCTTAATGAATTTTATTGCGAGAGCGAGAGGGCGGAGGAATTAACCTTCCATACTTATCTTTTTCACAACTTCGAAAAGGCTGAACCGATTGGGTTTAAATTTTATATGGTTATTTCGATGTATAACGTGCGGTGACCTTAGCTTTCATGTCTAGTCTAAATTCGCCTACGGAAGGCGATTAGTTTACAATAAATGACGCCCATGTCTATACAAATACGGATATCTACACGAATAGTCAATAGGAAGTAAAATTTGCAAGGCACTAAACCATTAAGTGTAATAATGTTTGTCATTTTGCGGAACCTTGTAAGGAAGTATTTACAAACATCGATTCAGTCAAATAATTACACATTATAATTGTAATAGTTATATAATTATAAATTGCATTGACGACGAAGTAAGGTTAATAGCTGACTGTACGATTTTTCGTTCCTTATTTTTTATATATAATGAATATAATTTGGCTTTAATCCTACTAATATACTATAAATGCGAAAGTTTGTGTTTGTTACTCCGTCACGCAAAAACTGATCCGATTTTCATGAAGTTTGGCACACACATAGAGGGTAGCTTGGATTAACACATAGGATAGTTTTTATTACTAAAAATGCTTCTATGGTATGCCGTGGGATGATTTTCTATTTTCCACGGGATCGAAATTTACGCGGGTGAAACCGCGGGGCGCAGATAGTAATATTATTAAAGCTGCTTTACATTGGCGTATTCGATATCGATATAAACGCCAATACCGACAACGAATGTTTTAAATCATAGTATCCCTGATATCTATATGCAGATATACCATCTGCTATCGATTTTTTTTTTTTTTTTTTATGGTATAGGGGGGCAAACGAGCAGTTGTAGCCATTTTCATGACTACCGACGCCCATAGACATCTGCATAGAGAATATACATATGCGCTGCCCCCCTTTCTCCTCCCACCTCCATGGGCCACCGGCTACTTACACACCGCACGAAACGCGACAGCACAGCTGTCACTTCACGCCGGTCTCGTGTAAGCGAGAGGTACCTCCCCGGTCGTGCCGGTCCAATTCGACTGCATGCAAGCATGCAGTGTGGCACTACCTCTTACTATTACTCGATGTGGAAAATCTGGAAGCAAGGGACTTATTTTAGGAAGAGGTAGTGTCACGCCGCATGCATGCATGTAGCCGAATTGGGCCGGCACGACCGGGGAGGTACCTCCCGCTTACACGACACCGGCGTGAAGTAACAGCTGTGTTGTTGCATTTCGTGTGGTGTGTGGTGGTGGAAGTGGGAAGAGGAAGGAGGGCATCGCATCTGTATAAACTCTGTGCGTATGTCTACGGGCCTCGGTAGCCAATAAAATGGCTCCAGCCACTCGTTTGCCCCTTAATACTATAAAAAAAGAAAAAAGTACATTTTACTTGCCCTGGTATGTCGGGTATCAAATTCCCGTTTCATTTAGGGATGATCCGATTTAGAGCACACAAGTACAGCTATTTATTTGAAGCATAAGAAATTCAATTTCGGACTTTTTTGATTTCCATGAGGCGAGTTTGAAAAGTTTGTTATGTAGTTTCGGAAGTACTTAACCAGATGAATTATGTATTGTACCACAAAAATAGGTGGCAAGTTTTATTGTTATAATTAATTCTAAATTTGTTAAGTCGTCACGTCTTTCTCACGTGGAGTCACGCTTCATATGTTTTAAGCCTACGTGTTAGACGTATAAAAAGGTCATCAGTGTTTTCTCTGGTCTAGATCAGCGGTGGGCAACCCGCGGCCCATCGACGTCCTACTAGCGGCCCGCGAATGTCTCATAAGTTATTGGGGAGGAGATGCCTAACTAAAAAAACCAGGCCAAGTGCGAGTCGGACTCGCACACAGAGGGTTCCGTAGGAACGGGAGGTATGAGCAAAAGTAATAGACGTTAAAAAAATTACACTTCCCTGCGACAATTTAACAAACTTATATATGCGGGTGCTTGCATACATTTGGTATGAAACGAACTGCATGCATAAGTTGGTCATGATTTTTCCAGTGATATAAATTTTATTTACCAATTTTGATTTATTCCTATATGTATACTGTAAGGTCTTACTTGCCAAATTTCAGAATTCTAGCTCAACGGGAAGTACCCTATAGGTTTTCGAAAAAGTGCGTTTTCATACAAAATTTGTGCATAAATGGCTATAAATTTTTATTGCGTTAACTTAGAAGTGTGATTTTTTCAAGGCATCAAGACGTAACTGACCTCCGTATTTGACTTAATCCCTTCACGCCTTTTAAAGAAAAAGGTCTTGACAGACGTACAGACAGACGGACAACAAAGCGATCCTATAAGGAGCGGGGGGGCCTCGTGGCTTGATCAGTTTGAGGTTAAGGAAGGGCCCTTTTTATGGGTATTGAAATTACCTTAAGGCCCTTAAGCCTTACTGGGCCCGGTGCCGCAGCCACCATAAGCACTCACTTGGATCTTGCCCTAGGTATATATACAACAAGACAATAATAGAGCCAGTAGGTACAGTACCTTTAAGTTGGTGATGACTCCACGTTTCTGTAAACTGTCAAGCTTCATACTAATGGAGAAAGTAAGAAACCTGGGTCGCTACCAAAAAAAACTAAATTATATCCCCTGTTTTATCATCATCATCATCATCAGCATCATCATCATCAGCCTAGTGCAGTCCACTGTTGGACATAGGCCTCTCCCATAGCACGCCACTGGCCTCGATCTTCGGCTAACCTTTCCCACTTCCTTCCCCGTTTTATGTTTAACTAAAATTAGTGTTACATTTACTATTTTACAATTTTCAAACTTTCTCTCTCCTGTTCTTTGCGTATAAAATAAATTGAAACTACACTATTCAAGATAAACTCAAAACTGTATCTATATATCTCACTATCGGCTAAAGTTTCTGGAGGGTATTTATTCTCAAGCTGACGGGCAATCCCCACATAACTTAGCGTATTCCTCTCATCTACCAATCCGTCGAGGTCATATTCGACGAGCTGTGCCCGCGTCTCCGCCCGCATTGAATTCGGTTTGTGTCGTTAGGGAATATAGCCTATAGCCTGGCCGGGAATTTTCTTTGCAGATTGGGAATATTTTCATCTAATTAAATACAGCCATTTTTGCGTGATGCACAAATAAACAGATAAACAGAAAAAACATCCTAAAAACTTTTGAAAACAGTTATTTTAATATTCCCAAGCAATAATTCCCAAACAAAAAGAGAAAAAAAATTTGTTAAATAGCCTCAAACATTTTTTTTAAATATCTTTTATGTTATACAGGTTTTCCCTGTTCCAGTTTTGTTATATAATGTAGATATAGATGGTAAATGGTATATGATTCGTAATAATGATTTATATAGGCTATCAATATAATATAAACGTCTGTGTTTGTAGGTCGTGGCAGATATTAGAAATTCATATCTAATGCATTTCCTGGAAAGCAGAGCAATAGATGCGATTCAAAGCGCTCTGAATTAGTTATGCAATCCTAGTAGGTACACAGCCATAATAGATGTGCATTTGATGCATATAATCATGATTAGGATTATCATGGTTATCATGACAAAATATTATCAGTTAATGACTACACACTTTCTTTTAACAACAGGTGCACATAGAAACATCCGGAATATCCGAGCTCATTCAGAAGCCTCGCCTTCCTTCCCTCTGTCTTAAGCCGCATGGCAACACAACATAGCAATCACTTCACGATTGTTTGAGCGACAGGTTCGTCCCCGTTCGTGCTGGCCCGTTATTAATTTAATATGCTTTATTGGACTGAATATCAATATATATAAAACTCAAACGTGACATAGCCATCTATCAACGCACAGCCCAAACCACTGGACGGATCAAGCTGAAATTTGGCATCCAGGTAGATGTTACGACGTAGGCATCCGCTAAGAAAGGATTTTTAGAAATTCAACCCCTAAGGGGGTGAAATAGGGTGTTGAAGTTTGTATGGATTTCGCGGTTGAAACCGCGGGGCACAGCTAGTGTCTATATAAATTTCTTCGTATTTTTTTTGACTTGATACAAAAGACTCCTTCTGAGCCCCCCATGCAAAAAAAACCAACTGATAGTACTTATCAGTACAGCTACGTTAATTAAATGCAAATATGTGGAGTGATAGTGTGAAAACTGAAACAATGTGTACATCGGGGGCGGAATGTGGACTCGTTCTGTAAGTTATTCCCACCTGCGACCTCTGGGCATTAATATTACAAGTGTTGACGTCTGTCACACAATAATAGGTTTGGTTTTGTTGTTTTTTTTTTAATAGCATATAGCATAGGAGGCAAACGAGCAGTTGGGTAACCTGATGTAAACTGATCACCAACGCCCACAGACATCCGCAACACCAGAGGTTAAGGTTAAGGTTGTTTAAGGCGACACAAGTCGTTGGTATGCCTAAAGATACCGGCAGCTGCTATGCCAATGTGTAGTGCATATCTGCATTGGATGGGTAGTGCCGGGGAGGTACCTCTTGCGGCGTTACCGGCGTAGTGACAGCTGTGATATCGCCTTTCAGTAGGTGTAAAAGAGCTGTTTGCCCATGGAGGAGGAACGAGGGCGACGTATCTGTATAACCTCGATGCAGTGGTCTAGGGGCATCGTTTGCCCTCTTATACTATATAAAGGAGGTTCTAGAAAGTACGTAGCATGCTGCGTGGGACATGATGATAATCAGAAGTGGCCTTTACGGTGAAGAGGCTTGTGAGCTGGACTACCGGCCGATACCTTGTTTAGTAGGTGATAATAATAATAACAGATAAAGTGGAGCGGTTTTGATTTAACTAACTACGCATTGTCGCATTTCATTTTATTTTAGTTATTATTTACTATGTTCTTGTTAAATAAAAGAATGAATCCAGGACTGTGTGACAGCAAAATATTCTTACATAATATTACCCCTTCGTTCTAATTTATTACAGGGAAATCGAGAAGTAGCCATCATATTTAGTCAACCTAACACCATTTGGTAAAATAACTGTAAACGCACTATAACCACTAATATCAGTCTTTAATTTTTTTTCTTCTTTTAACGGGCTTTGGCCTACCACTCGTTCCCACCACTGCCACTCCTGTGTCGCCAGGATCAACAGCGACGGGCTTTGGCCTACCACTCGTTCCCACCACTGCCACTCCTGTGTCGCCAGGATCAACAGCGGCAACCACACTTGACCCTTAGAAATGATCGCGACGCAGAGAGTCCGAGCGAAAAACTAAATCTGTCTTCGAACCCGCAACGTTTTCTTTCTTTCATTTGAGATAGCATCCTAATCACCTACTTTAGGCGCGGAAAATTTTAAGATCCATACATTAACACTAAAAAAGAAAAACAAAAAACCGGACACAAGTAACTATGTTTATTTAAACAGAGGTAGACGCGTTAATAGAATTTTCCACTCGATGCAGTCACCTTTATTTTTATCGATATTAAAATCTCATCAACAAGTCAATTAGAAAGTACGTATGAGATTCAGTTGAGAGATCATTGATTCTAATGTGTAGAGATATTATAGCGTTCAACGTAAGGCCTAAGTGTCACTTGCAACCTAAGTGTTCTAAACCATAGAAAACACAAATACTACGAAAGATTGTAAACCCATGGAGGTGGGAGGAGAAAGGAGAGCAGCGCATCTGTATAGCCTCTATGCGGATGTTTGTGGGCGTCGGTTGTCATGAAAATGGCCCCGACTGCTCGTTTGCCCTCCGATACCATAAAAAAAAACTCAGTATCAGCTTGCTCCATTTGAGCGGATCCTACGTAGAGCAAGACTACGTCTTGCGCGCTGCTTGCACGCACAGCTCTCGCTTAGACGAAACCGACGTAAAGGGACAGCAGCTGTGCTGTCGCGTTTCGTGCGGTTTGTCGGTGGTGGTCCATGGAGGCAGGAGGAGGAAGGGGGGCAGCGCATCTGTACATATCTGCCTCTATACGGATGTCTATGGGTGTCGAAAATCATGAAAATGGCTCCGGCTGCTCGTTTGCCTCCTTATACTATAAAAAAGCGACTCAAATTGTTGATGACTATAATTTCAGCAGCTTCATTCTTTGGCATTACGAAGAAATGTCGGCTCTTCTACTGAAATTGCAATACAGACTGTTCGCGAAGCTCGCAGCAGAATTCCACTTTCGGACGTTGCTCCAGCATTCTAAGTTCCACCACATATCATGGTTTTTGGGTTCATTTTTTTAGCGCGCACATGTTTGTGGAACCATCTGCTCTCAGTACTCCTAAACCGATGCGGTTTGGATTTCTGCAAGAAAAGAGTCTGCTCCTATTTCTAAAAGGCAATGCGCCTGGAAAACATAAGAATTAGTGAATGCGACATGGGCTGCCATAGTCTCATCTATCTCCTGCTCGTTTACCATTTCTCTTATAAAATAACTATATGATTGTATTTATTATTAGCTATTATCAATTTTATTTTATAAAATCAACTTAATGATTTTTTCGCTTTCCATAACTTTTCAACTCCAGTTGCAGATGCTACAAAATAGATCTACGATTCTTGTAGAGTTCAATAAATTGAGAACAACGATTTAAGTAACGCATTTAATGATTTTTAACAGATAATGACTTCTTACAAGAAGGGAAAGTGTCCTAGGGTTAAGTGTTGATCATGTTAATCGACATTTAATTCAAAAGATTGGTAATTTCGAACTGTATGTCATTAGGGGGTGTAACTCAGTGGTAGAGTGTCTGCTTCGCATGCTGAAAGTCCTGGGTTCAAATCCCAGCACCTCCACGCGCATTTTTGCCTAATGGTCTTATGTTATTTTACTATTTATAACTAACTTTACATGGAGAGATCTCTGAAGATATCTGTAAAAATACAGACTACTTAATATTAAGTATCATCGTCGTCTACATCAACCAGAAGTAATTCAAATTGTGTAAGTAGGTCGTTTATTTAAAGGACATAAAACCAGCGTCCTGTCGCACCAGGGGCACAGCGGACACTGAGTCTGTTCCTCCGCATCAAAATTGTTTTGTTCTTTCTTTTTTTTGTAAACTGTACTTTTGATGCGGATAATTAAATAGGATTAAAACTTTAAACTATAACATATTATAAGCATTAGTTTTGGTTGGCTACCTAGATGAATATAATAAAATAATAGTAAAAGGTAGTGCCACGCTACATGAATGCATGTAACCGAATTGGGCCGGCACTATCGGGAGGTGCCTCTCGCGTTTCGTGCGGGGTGCGGCAGCGGGTGACCCATGAACTATGGAGGCGGGAGGAGAAAGGAGGACAACGCATCTGTTATCTCTATTCAGATGTATATGGGCGTCGGTAGTCATGAAAATGGCGCCGACTGTTCGTTTGACCCCAATACCATAAAAAAATATAAATAATAAGATATGACCTTATAAATACTCTCATCAGGAAAGCTTACAATAGTATTGATTACACAGTAGCGAGATCTATCGGTAGCATATAACATGCCAAAGCGCCATCTGTATTTCTAATTCAGAATCAATGTCAGTATAGAGCGCCATCTATTGTATTATTTTTAAAACAATCATGTATATAAGAAATGTTGAGATTTGTATCATATTATATACATTTTATTTTATTATATATTATACACATTTTATTCACAACTTGAATTTTTTAATTTATTATCATATAGTTTATGTCATGTGTTTTAATATCTATATCTAAAAATAAATTGGTAGATCTACAAAAATTAAAAATAATAATTATTGTTGGTTCTTTGGGCCTTGCCTTAAGCCAGGGGGGGGGGCGAAATCTCGTAGCGGATGTCTAAGGGTGTCGGTTGTTATCAAAAAGACTGCTTGCCCTTCCGTGCTAAAAAAGTTAGTAAATTCGACTAACTTCAACAATCAATACCGTGTACGATATCACCCAAGGCAGTATAAAAGTTATAAAATAAAAGAAATAAATACAATTCAATATTTTAATGAAAAATTCAACTAAACGTATAAATCTTATTTATACTTATTTATAATGAACAAGTAAATGGGTAAATTTGTACATGCGAAGGTGCGATATGGGCGCCACCTTCAAAATTGCACTAACAAAATAGAGGACCAGTATACATGACCCTGTCACCCACCCAACCATCATTACAATGTCGGAAAACAATTTGTGGAAACAAAGCCTGGTCTTCGATATAATTAACATTAATTATTCTATGGCGATCTTAGAAAATATGACCTTTGAGTGTTTAAACAAATGGAGACGAACGCAAAAGCCTGTAGCACAAAAGTCTGCCAAATTCTGTACGTGGTAGCCACACGCTACACACAAATGTAATTCGGCTACAATATTATAGACGCACACAAAAATAACGCCGCACACTAGCTTATAATCCTCTCATTCTGTCTCCGAAATGGACCATTGGTCTTTATGTCTTTGGCGGAAGGGAACGCCAGTAGGTGACCTCTCCGGATGGTTAAATACTCAAAGCATAGAGTTAATAAGTCAGTAACAAGATCACAACCGGCAAAAATAATTACGGAACCGTAATGCAATGAATATTAAAACTTTCAACACGTTATTAAAATATTATATTATTTTAAAGATCCACTAGTTTTTAAATTAACAGTGTACACATACTCTAAATTCAAAAACTATGGAATTACAAATTCTTGAAAAGTTAAAAGATATGATAAAGTCGAAAAAATGTTAAAAATCAATTTCGCGGCTTTGTTATTTTACCTCGCTTGATACTACACAATGAATACTTCGCACAGTATTGAAAACTAAAACAATTACTTTTTAATTCTTGATTTTTGTCCCATCGTCTTTGTGTTTTAAAATACCTAAATCATATATACTGGCTTTAACCATGTATAATGCTAAATCTTCCAAATTTCATCCGAAAATATGTCAAAATTGCACAAAATGGATGCACAATAAACGCAACGGCTTAAATTAGGTTTCTTATGAAAAGAAAAGAAGAACTAAGTCTGGTCTAACGTCTACATTTTTCGCACTCCACAAAATATCACCGACGATCATTTTATTGTCATAACAGTAACACCACAGATTGTCCCAATCGTTGGTCGGGTGACGTTACAACGAGTAAACATTACATTATAATATGCCAACTACATTCGCCATTCTGGTTGGCATGAGCCAAGGACAGCATAACACTTCATTCGTTCGTCTTCGTGTCTCCATGTTACGCAGACAAAATTTTGCTAAATTCAGCCAAATTGACAGAACGACTATGAAAGTATTGCCCGGAAATATTGTTATTCTTCATTGATGAGGAAATTATAGCCGCTAGGAGCGAGGGCTGAATGTCAAAGTACTTCAACGCTGTTAATTTGACGATTCTCCTTAGAAACCCTTTCCAGCAAAATGGAGAATGTAATTGGCGTTTAAGGCAGTCTCCCTCCGGCAGTCGAGCCTCGCGATTACATTCTAGACCGCTCTACAGTGCTACACTACCGCTACTGTTACATGTGCTACTCAGATAGTTAACTGGGAGGATACATTCTACCTTCATAGTGAGAATACATAACTAGATAGTGTGTCCAATATTGTTTATAAGAACAAAGAGAAAAGAGATAAAAGTAATGTAATGATTACAGAAATTATAGAGATTAATCTAGTAGAATATAGAATAAACGATATAGCATTGGCAGTACGCCAATGTAGAAGAATTACAGAATATGACAATAATCAAAATATTCTGTCATTCTATATACGAAATCTACCAATAGAAAATACCAAATGTGATATAAAGCATAGAAAACATTGTTAAAATATCAATACCAAAAATTTTGTTAACAAACACTGGCTGTACACAAAAGTATCAAGATTAAATTTATTATTTACTAGTAAAGATAGTCACCCCAGTTACAACGGCTGTTTACATTCTACCGATGAAACGCTACGAGTACTTGAAACCAAAGGGCCTTGACTACACCAAACAATAACAAAACTACATTACACGCTAGGTTGTTAAGACTAGAACGTTCTGGAGGGATTGTTCCTGGAAAATGGAAGAACTACCAGTCGTTGTACTCACGCCAAGTTTATCAAATATCTGAGGATGAAACTGTTAAATGTCAGTCAATTCAGAGTTGCGTCTTGTACATACATGGAGAGGTACAAGACAGATTAACCAGCTTTCAGAAACATGGTTACCATTCTAAGCGGCTGATGGTGTCACCTGGGTTAAAGGGTATTATAATCCTCCCGAATTTCTGCTGTAGTGGGTACAGTGCGTAAAAACCTTATTATAAATTAAATACTGTTTAGTGTGTATATTCATGTTCGCACAAAATGCGCTGTGTTTAAAACTTACCAAAATATTAGTAACCAAAATTGAAGTTAGCAATGTAGCAATCGAGAGGTACAAGTTAAACTAGGCGCGAGTAAAAGGACTAATGACTACGATATGTTAACAAAAACATCTACAAACTACAACTATTTGGCAGGAGGGAGAAGAGAGAAGAGGAGGAGAGAGGTAGCTATAGAGAGTCGAGGCGAGTTCTCTGAACGGCGAGCAGAGCCGACTGCTGCTGTAGACTCTTGCGCAGGCCTTCCAGAGTTTGTAATACCTGAAAATTAAATAGCATTACGTTAGTCAAGAATTTGTACCATACAAATTTTAATGAGGTAGTGTCCTTGCTGCATCGGACCAGCACGACCGGGGAATAGGGTCCTCTCAGCTATCTAAATCCGAAAGAAAAAGAATATTGACTAATTAAATATCACTTTTTATTTTATATTACCTTATATTAAAATATAATCATGAGAACGAACATATTTTAAAATATATTATGGTCTAGATATGCCAAATTTAAAAACTCTTTGCAGTCAATTTTAAAATTGAAGAAGGTTTGTATTTCCGCTTTGACATGTTCTTCATTTAAACGATTTCGCGTCGTGATTTCGACTTTGCGTGTCGTTACTTTTCGTAGAATTCTCTGTCTACGTTACTTTTGAACATCTCGTTACCGGGAAAATTTTGTACATTTTAAATTCCTTCCAGGAGAATTATGTATATTTTAAATTCCTTCAGGGAGACGGGCGCATTTAATTTTCAGGGCTCAAATCCCGGAGACTCCCGGAATTCCAGGAGATGTGAGAACCCCTAAATATCTGGCTTACGAAACACGGGTCTGAGTTCTCCTATTTCTTATTCTTACTTTACATCTATATGTGAAAGTTTTTTTAGCAATCTATGATTATTATTCTTTCATGCAAAACCACTAGTCAGATTGGAGGAAAATTGGCAAACATAATATTTCATACAATCTGGTGTAACTTATTAATATTTTTTCTTAAAAAATAGATCTCCTGGGATATATTGGGACGATACCGCGAAGCACAACTAGTAGCTAATGAGGCACATTGGCCGCTGCGACGGCTACATCCAGACTTCTGAAGGCCAAGACGCTCA
>LUGF01001370.1:170184-186949 GCA_001625245.1 Calycopis cecrops
ACTCTTTCTCGGCCTTTTGTAATCGCATTATTTCTGCAACTGTGTAATAAAGTGCCAACTTTTTTACCTCGTTGGATAGCTAAAGAGTTGTAGATATTTTTAAAATAAAACGCAGACATAATTTACAATTGTTTTTTTTTGAGAAAATAAAGGTTTTCGTAAAGCATGTTACAAAAATTATCAAATAAAAATTATGAAAAAGCCTCTAGTTTTTGTATGGATCCACATTAGTAAGATATTATCGTTTATTATTAAGAGCTGTAACATGATTTCTCTAAAACTGCAAACAGAATTGAAATCGGTTGATTACTTTTTTTTTTATTGAATTTTAAAGTAGTAAAACTGGATTTTCCAAAAAAAATTAAAAAAAAAGAATATCATAAAAATGATTCATTTCCGGATATGACAATGTACAGTCATATGCTTGCAAATTGCATTATCTACCACCTCTCAAAAGGATCTGGTCTAATAACCAGTAACCCTGTACTATTTTAATTCCTTCAGGGAGACGGGCGCATTTAATTTTCAGGGCTCAAATCCCGGAGACTCCCGGAATTCCAGGAGATGTGAGAACCCCTAAATATCTGGCTTACAAAACACGGGTCTGAGTTCTCCTATTTCTTACTCTTACTTTACATCTATATGTGAAAGTTTTTTTAGCAATCTATTTTTATTTATTTATTCTATTTATTCTTTCATGCAAAACCACTAGTCAGATTGGAGGAAAATTGGCAAACATAATATTTCATACAATCTGATGTAACTTATTAATATTTTTTTCTTAAAAAAATAGATCTCCTGGGATATATTGGGACGATACCGCGAAGCACAACTAGTAGCTAATGAGGCACATTGGCCGCTGCGACGGCTACATCCAGACTTCTGAAGGCCAAGACGCTCATGGCCTACGCCATTGAAATCTTCTCGCATCAGTTTAGTTTACTCATTGGATATGCAAGTAAACTTCAGACCTTTGCTCAATATATTGATTAGAGGCCCACTACAAAGATAGTTTTATCCTGTCCTAAAGTAGGTACTCCTAAACTGAAAATAGGAAAATATTCTGTTCAAATCCCCAATATACATAATGATATCTACTAATGATGAGAATGGAAAAAACGGCAGGTTTATTTTTAAAATTGCAAATAAATTATTTATGATAATGATGCGTTAAAGCAGTAATTGCATGACGAGTAAAGAATTCTACAATTATTCCAAATTTATTAAGCCATTAATAGCACCTAATTAAAGAAATAATAAATGCCCACAAATTATAATAATCCTACCAGAAACATGTACAGGATGGAAGGTAGAAAATATCACACTAATGATAATTTCAATAGTAAAATGGATCTTTTGGAACTTTGGAATATTTCTATGTTCATTAGAAGGAGAGAAGATTATCTGGAGCGAGCATGGGCGTACCCAGATTCAGGTGTTTTTTCTTTATGGTATAGGGGGCCCACGAGCAGTCGGAGCCATTTTCATGATAACCGATGCCCATAGACATCCGCATGGGGGCTAGACAGATGCGCTGCCCTCATTTTTCCTCCCAACTCCATGGGCCACCGGCTACTTACACACCGCACGAAACGCATCACCACTATCACTTTACGCCGGTCTCGTGTAAGCCAGAGGTACCAGTACCGGCCCAATTCGGCAGCATGCAAGCATGGAGAGTGGCCTCATATGTGTGACCTCACCCTTTCCTTTTATATTGAAGTTATTCCTTTTTAAATTGTACCGACTCACTGATCACGTTACTGACGGATCACGTCGCGAGTTCACTTTATTGCCTCTGTGCATGAATTTAATTTAAAAAATAAATTAATCGACCTGTATATTTTGTATGAGTAATAAATATAGAGAAATTTATTATTACACCTTTTTTATGGGGTTGTTTTTGCCTCTTGTAAAAATCCAGAGAAATATAAAGGCCTTTCAACGCATATCAGATTCAGTAGTGGCCTTATTAGGTACTAACAGGAAGCAGAGACAGTTCTCACTTGTATTGGGTTTGTATGTTAACATTTTTTACTCTAACAACTTATTGTATCAATCATAGTATTCTATTTTTGCCAAATTCATTCTTCCTTCTTATCTATACATATAATAAAAACGTAAGAAAATCAAAACTGTACATTGAAAGTTATTTTAAAAGAATACTTGGGTGATCTACAAACGATATCGAGGCCAAAAATATAGTTTTTAGATACTTATGTCCGGGCTAAACTCAAAAAGTACTGCATGGATTTTCTTTAAATTTTGCATGAATATTACTAACAGATCAGTCAACATATTATAGGCTACATATTATCTCGAGATTTCTACGGGAACGAAACTTATTCGGGTGAAACTGCGGGGCGCAGTTAGTAAGTAGCACAAGCTGATTAATTGTCATTCTTGTTATCAAGTGACTGCACCATTGTCTGGGTTAAATTTGTGTGACCATGAACCACAGTCGTAAGGTCCGGGGTTCAAGTCCTGGATCAAACAAAAAGTGGTAATGGAATTTATCAACTTCTAATAACAAATTGAATTCAAGAAGTTTCAACAAAAATCACGTCTTTTTTTACAGAAGTCTATATTTGCTAATCTTCCACAATAATCGGGCCGAAGTTCTGTGTGTATCAATTCGGCCAACCATCTTCTATCACCTCCGTAACCTGTCATCATCAAGTTGATCGGTACCCAACAGTCGCTGAACCAACCAGAATTTCATTTGCTCCTTTTTCAATTCGATACAACCTGCCATCGTTTACACGCATACATCAGCTGCCATACGAGTGATTTTTTTTTCTTTTTCTCTTTCTCTTTTTGTCTTTTTTAAGTAAAACTTCTATACGCGCGCTTGACATGGGGAGTAAGGTAGCGAGAGCGTTACTAAAATCACACATCAGCGAGGCGAATGGAAGTTGTCATTCAAAACAACTTTTTTATTTGGGAATACA
The DNA here is from genome assembly GCA_001625245.1 of Calycopis cecrops. NCBI lineage: Eukaryota > Metazoa > Arthropoda > Insecta > Lepidoptera > Lycaenidae > Calycopis > Calycopis cecrops. The sequence goes on from LUGF01001370.1 coordinate 173,136, forward strand.
TTTCCGTATGATACCTAGCAGCCCCTGTGGCCCCTAGTAGGTCTAGGTCTCGTATGTGGAACTCGACAATTACCGCCTGGCCTCAGCCCACAGCTGCTATAATTGGTGGTCCCGGATATGCAAGCAACAGGATCCTTCCAGCGACAAGCTGGCACCGACGAGGCCAGACTTCTCTTCTCTCCTATGTCTGGCCGCCTCTGAATAGTCCCTACTACGACATGGAACCGTGCAATCAAGTTCCTATCCGGATCCTTAGCCGCAGTACTTCTAACCGCCGCGCCGCAACCAGCGCGCGAAATAACGAAATTACTTGATCAAGGTGTCGTGATCGTGGCCTCTCTTTAATTTTTTTTTTTTTTTTTTTTTTTTGTGAGAGCCTTATACTACCGTACACAAAAAAAAAGAACAAAGAATACATAAAGAAAACAAAAAAAAAGCAGGACAATAAAAGTGAAAAAGAAAACAGAATTAACTTAAACTTATTATTTTAGGTAGCAGTGTATCTCACAAAAAGGTATGACCTCAGTATACGTTAGGAGCATACCTAACACTGATTTTCAGGCCTAACAAATAAATAATTTCTTTTCGCTTAGGCGGCAAACAAACCATGAGACAAAAAAAAACAAAAAGAGAAAATGAACAGTGATTACATAAAAAAAAATCTACAACATGTTTGTTTCTTGCGCGTTTTGTTACATCTTACTAGGATATTTATTTAAATGAAAGGAATATCTTGTGTTGCGGTACGGTGTGAGTGAGTAAATATTTAGATGTGAATTTTAATAAGTCAAGCGTGGTCTACACCAGCTACACTAAAAATAATAATGATCGTTTTCTAATTTGAAGTTTTGTAACAGTATTTTTTTTGTATTGCATCGTTATATTTATATATGTATTTTACTATCTTACTTTGACCAAATATCATGATTCTAGATCGCCAGGAGGTCTACGTTTCCTGGACAAGCTCACAGACAGAGGGACAACAAAGTACCTTGTAGTATCTCGTAGTACTTTGTTGTTCGCTACCTTTTTTTAAAGAACACTAACAAGATATATTTAGACCCTACCTGTCAGGATCCAATGCGGGAAGGACAAGGAAGGGAAGACGCTTAACAATGCTTTGTTTTACAGAAGCATGCTGGCTCTGAAGGTATTTTTGGCGACGCTCGCCGTTGCGACCGCGTACACCGACATAGACGACAAGAAATATGCCATAGTGCTAGGAGATCGCCTGAAGTTGCAGGCGCTTTACAAGTGTGTTACCGAGCAGAGTCCGTGCGATGCCTTCGGAAAGCCGATCAAAGGTTTTTTTTTAATATGTATAAGGGGCAAACGGGTCGAGCGTTATGATGGCTACCGACTCCCTGGGCCGTCGCGCATCGGCTACTCACAATGCGCGTGAAACTACAGCGGTCGTGCCGGCAGTATTCGGCTGCACTGCAGTGTGACACTGCCTATTAGTTACGAACCTTAGGATATGCGTCTAAAGCGTCAAAAGCGTCTTGTTGAATAGCATACATTTGTATAGACCTGTTCACGACAACAGCGATGCGAGCGGCGAAAATATGCGGAAAATATCGCGTCCTCGGCGTCGACATCGCGTATGCTTTCGGCACATCACTTCACCGCCGGTGTCGAGAACGAACCGCACCCCCCGCCCCGCCCGCTGCGCCGTCCAGGCCACAGCCTTACTGTAACTCTCTTAGGGTCAATTCACACCAAAAGCGCGGCGAAGCGCAGCGAAGCGGAGCGCATTTTCAGTGTCATATAAATTTAAACTTTATTTTCATTACTGTAGTACTTATTATCGAATTCTCTCGACTTCCGCGCGGATTCCAGCGAATTCGCGCGACTCGTTCGAGTTTCTCATGCGATAATAAGTATTATAGTAATTATTATAAAGTTGAAATTCCTATGACACTGCGCTTCGTTTCGCTGCGCTTCGCCGCGCTTTTGGTGTGAATTGGCCCTTAGCCTCTACTCCTCTTCATAAGAACTCTCTAGTTATTGTTTAATTTATAAACAATTAACCATCTACAGAAAAATTTAAATGTAAATACAAAATCAACTTTTTGTCTGGAACGCTTTTCTCTCAAATAAATTGAGAACATTCGTGGCGTGCAAGATAACCTGGACACTTGACTAGACTCACGACTAGACTAGACGGTCCAACCCCGGTGTTGTGATTCTGGCAAATTATTAAATGTAGAAGGATTAATATTTGGTGACGTAAAAATGTTTCTAATGTGTTTCTAATAAACAGATAATACATAGAATATATAAAATTTTGTGAAAGGTAGTGTCAGGCTGTTTTGTCAGGTATCGCTCGCGTGAACAATACCGGCTTAAAACGACATCTCCCTTACACGACCTCTACCGGAGCAAAGTGGCAGCTGTGCTGTCGCGCTTGCGGTGTTTTAGTATACCCATGGAAGAAAAAGTAGGAAGGATGGTATCAGATGCATAGACATCAGCTGATACCGTATACGTTGTATACTATAAAAAATAAATATTAACAATTTTACAATAGGTATTAGTAAATATTTATCATGTACAGTCACGAGCAATAATATATATACACTTTAGTATTTGTGTTTTAGAAATTCCATATTATTGCATTGACTTCTCAAAGAAAGTTATTGTGACAAGGTTCTAAAGTGTATACATATTATTGCTCGCGACTGTAGGTATATAGCTTATTGTGTAAGTCTGTGTCCTAGAACCGAAGGTCTTTTTGTGTGACCATTTCCGACGTTTGAAACAGACCTTTGCTTTATTAAAATTAATTATTTTCCCAGGTCATATGACGGAACTGCTGGCAGACAGATGTAGAGAGTGCGACGAGACGCAGAAACACTACGCGCATATACTCACAATCTTGATGAAGAACGACTACCCGGACCTCTACGAGATCTTTGAAAAGAAAATCGATCCTAGTGCGAACATTGTGGACCTTGAAGCCAAAACAAAGGACAGTTAACTTTACGCGTGTAACTATTTGGAACGTGCAAATCATTTTTTTGCGTTAAAATTTTGCATAAAAATTTATTCCATAAAAAATTTCATGTCCGGGCTCAGCATCCACTACATCTAAACTTGAAGAGTTGAAGCCGGAAACTTGCTAATTTAGAGAGTTGATTGATCTTCTCTCTACACAAACTTATAATAGCCGGTTTTAAAATATTTGTTTAATTTATAATTTGGCCACGTGTGTTTGTTTACACAACAAGGGATGGGTAAAGGTAGAAGAAGGCTTAGTGGCTTAGTATGGAATGTACCTAAATACCAATTAACTCGAATCTGAGGACCTTGAGAACGCTTCCGGTTACCGGTATCCCATAAGTCCATAGAACTGAAAAAATAGTAATAAAAAAAACTATGCACGGAACGAAAATCTTTTTTATTGTGTTGTAATCTACATAAAAGGCGAACAATTTTTTAAAAATCGCTTCTACCAAATGTGCTCCCTCTCGTTATTGGCACACTTGTAGAAGATGACCATAATTTTCCAATACAGCGCATCAAGTAAGCTCTGTAATGCTTGACGTTTCTCATCGAATATTTTCTTTCAGTTTATCAATTGACTGCAGGTTTGTTTCGTATACTTGAGTCTTAAGATAACTCTATAAGAAAAAGTACATTGGACTCTGATCCGAGATTCGTGGCGGCCGAGCGATGTCTTCCCTTCGAGAGGCGTCATTTTCTTAGGGAAAATTTGCCGGACGACGGGCATAGCGGTGTAGATGTATGGGCAGTTGCACCATCCTGTTGTAATCACGCCCGAGGATTGAAGCCTGAAAGATTATGCAACTCTGGTTTAAAAAAGTCTTCGATCATTGCTGCTCTCCGAATTAACGCCAACCGCGCGACCATGTTTGTTCTCGAAAATGAATGGCAACTTCAACGGACTTACGGGACACCTGTGTAATTTTATAAGCATAATTGTTAGCTATTATCTTCTTATACCCAGCAATATCACCGTTTGTTAAGGGCGTCTCTACACTTGGTCACTGCATCTTGAGTTCATCATCGTGCCATCCTCAATACTAACCGTAAACGGTCAATAACATTGCACAATACAATTCATTTAATTTTTTTATAAATTTTAAACTTTTATTTAAAGCCTTAGCCTTTGTTTTATTAGGTTAGGAAAAGCGGTGTCTCCTGGCACAGGCATATATTGCTTAAAAGTTGACACCGGACATTTAGATATAAGAAAGTTTTTGTAATGCAATAAAGATATATACCTATATATTTTTAATTTATCGTCTAGGGGCAGCCTTTCTTGAATTAGGTTTTTCACATTGTATGGAGGCATGTATTTTAGGCACACTAACACTGTGTAAGTAGCCGGTGGTGCATGGAGGGAGGAAGAGGAAAGAGGGCAATGCATCTGTATAAGCTCTATGTGGATGTCTATGGGTGTCTGTAGAATATGGTCATGAAAATGGCTCCGACTGCTTGTTTGCCCCCCTTATACTATTACAAAAAAAAAAGAAATTATTATTAAAAAAATTAGCATTGTGAAAAATTGATTCGATTTGTAAGAATCAGTGCCAAATGCCAATTTGTCAATGACATTCATTCACACATCCTGATGCACATATGATGGATAATTAGTTGCTTTGGCGCTTGTCTTGGCATCGACATCAAAGTTCAAATATTTTTATAAATTCTACTGATAGACAAGTCTTTACCTACTTATTATTTTTGGTGTGTGTAGATGTTAAGCTGCAGAATTTGTGAAATTACAATTTGTAATCTTACGGTGTGTACAGTTAGAACTTAGGATATAAAATTATATCTAAATTGGTTTCCTAGATCGTAATATTTTTATTCCTTGACCTTGACCTTATTGGTTGACTTTGCCAAATATAGTGTATCTTATAACGACCATTATTTAATTTATAAGAAAACCGAGTGGTCGTTCACACGAGGTCATTAATTATTCCATTAACATCGCTGATAAATTTTAATATTTATTGCTATTTTAAAATGAAAGCACAATTGCTGAATTGCATTACAATCGGGTCAAAGATAGTATTTTTATAGTGAAGTTTGAGAATGGTGATTATGATGTATGACAAAATGATAACGAATAAATAAGGAATTCTACAATTATTTTAAATTTTTTAGACATTAGCGTTAATCAACTTCCAGACTCAGCTTGTTTTTAGTTATTAAACCATATTTTATTCTTCACTACTACTATATATACTAGAATACTAGAATCAAGTAGCTACTGAGTTCATTATGTGAACCTAGTACAGGCCTACAGTATACTTCCTCTGAACATAAATAAGTCAACAAATTATAGTTTTCGTATATTTACGCGAATGTTTCCCATGATTATGATTATTTTAACGGATTCTATCGAGCTTGATACAAATATCCACTTGTAGAATATGATAGAACCTCCGCAATGAACGAGTCTATCAATTCGTTGGCACCCTGATGTATACTGAAAGTATAATGATATGTATAGAGAGATAAGTACTAAAATAAATGTAAATATATAATAAATAATAATATATAAATGAAATAGGTATATAAAAATAAATAATAATAATAAATAAATAAATAACCCTCCTCTTCACTAAATAATATATAGGTACTTATATAAATTATATATAATAATATACAGATAAAATATATAAAATTATGCATATATGATAACATTTAAATGAAATATTTAAAGAACAAGGGCTTAGAAATCGCTGATAGAATCCTTATGCGTCTTCATATGTTATTAATACAGTTATGAAACAAATATTTTTCAAAGTTTTTTAGTCATAAGCATAGTAGTTGCGAAGGTTTTGAATTACAAATATTTTTATTGGATACGCAACTGACTAGTAATAATTTCAATCACATTTCTTTGCTTAGACAGAGAATCTTTGTTTGGTTTGACATCTTTTTTTTTATGATTCGTCCTTACGTACAGGCTAGGATCATGAGACCATACCGTCTCTTCTTCAGTCGGTTGGTTTGACCTAAGGTTTGAAATCACAACTTTATAAGTAAGTACCAGTGCAGGGTTGCTAGAGCATTTTATTATAATTAAATAATAATAATAAATAAATAATTATTATTTATATACAAAATAACTTGATGAATTTGTGTTTAAATACTTAAAAGATAAAATCAATAATTTGTAGTTTTTCGTATATTGGAAAAAATTGATAATACAAATTATAATATTAGCATTAATAATTTTTAATGGTAGAATATTGAATATTTGGGATTATAATTAAACTAAAATAAAGAAAAAACAAGTCATCATTTGAATGTACATAATTAAAAATACAATTAATTATTAACAGTAATTTATATGATTATAAATACTAATATTATGTTACAATTGAAAATAATAAGCACTTGAACTACATTAATGATCAACCCCTTTCTATCATAAATTTCTGGCAACCCTTGACAAGTCACAAAGACAAGTTTGAACCAAAGAGCTTCTATGGAAGTATTGTAATTTTATTTACAATTATTTATATTTCGATCACTGATCACCATACTGCTTTATAGACAGCTGTAGTTTACCAAACTTCAACAGTAATCTACACTACTTATTTGGCAGTTCATAATTTTGAAATACCGTAGGCATACTTTTGTATGTATGTGATTGCGTTCAATTTTGGTAATTTTTCAATATTCTACGACAGTTATTACTTCCAGTTTCATATAAAATATGGAGTTTACTTTATAATTTCATCTCTGTGAAAGAATAGTATTAAATATATATCAGCTATCCGTTATACAGCAGGTAGGTACCTATATAGATCAAAACTTCAAACAGAAATATTTTGAAGGCCAAGCCTTACAGAATATCAGTTACTAAGAAAAGTTTAATCAGGAATAAAAACTCTATATTTTAATAATTTTTTTATGAAAAGTCGCCAAAAAATGTGACCCGATAAAATTTGTATGGGAGTTCGCCATTGTTCTATAACATATAAGATAACACTTAAACGAATAAGATTATTTATATTATTTATTTATTCTTATTACATTATACATATTATATTAATATATTATTATTTCTTTACGGACCGACCGACGGACGGACAGACAGACAGACAGAAAATATGACGAATTTATAGGGGTTCCGTTTTTTGCCATTTTGCTATGAAAGCCAATCAAATTGTAGCAGAATTTTTAATTATTCAGTGCATCTTCTTCCCAGCTATGGGAAAAAGAAAAGCCGAATCAGTAGAAGCTACTAACAGGAAGCAAAGGCAGTTCTGATTTGAATTGGGCTCAGTATTTTCTACTATATAATATTATACCGCATTATTGTATTAATAATTTAGATCTATTTTTGCCCGCAACATCTATCCTTCCTAAAACTAATGCGCATAAGTTGATTTATCATTCTCGTTATTAAGTGACTGCGTTGTTGTTCGGCACTTCTACAATAAATATATATTGTTGAAGTGCCATTTTTTTTAAATAGTAACAACATAGTACTTTGTTGTTCGTTTTTTTTTAAGGAACTCTCACACGATATAATATTTCCCTTCCTACCAATGCCACCAACCAATGGGTTTAGAGAGTATATTTACACAGCGTTTTCTGCAGAATTCAGCATACTGGGTTTGAAAGTATTTTTGTCGATGTTCGCCTTTTGAAAATTGATCGTACCAACATAGAAACCTTCGTGGGCGCATTTAGAACAACTTACTAAAGTTCATCACATTATCAAATGCATTATGCATTACAATTCTATAAAGGACATACAGACAAACATTAATTCATTTTTTCATTATATATAATAAATTCGTGTCTGTGAAGCAATGGAAATACAAAATTTAAACACATACAAAATTGCAACCCAATCGGTCAAGGCAGTAGTAGTTGGCGTACCGACAGCAGCGCTACCTATCGGATTCAATTGTATTTTTAAGCGTCCAGGAAACCATCGAAATACCCATATAAAATTTTAACCCAATCGGTTTAGCCGTTTAAAAGTTTACCCGGTTTCCCATGGGAATTAATCATTTTCCCGTGGTTAAAAATAGCCTATGTTGCTCTGTGATAATGTAGCATTCAAATTGTGAACGATATTTTAAAATGGGTCTAGTACTTTCAGAGGCTATTCGTTACATACAAACACACACACAAATACACAGGAAGGATTCCTCTTTCTAATATAGATATATGGTATAAATATATTAATACGTAAAGCAAAATTTTTGGACCCCTTTTGACGCAGACGTATGAAAATTGCGCAGACGGACGAATTTTTTATTGGATCGTAAAGTACATAGAGTAGGGTTATTTATGGAATAACACACCAGGACAATAGCCTCACAGCCACAGCTTTGCACCAAACGCACTCGTTTGTCGACATTTTACATAAATGTGGTTGAATTTCGTTGATGCAGCCTTGAATACCATACTTTATTTTCTTCATGGGCTTCATTACACAGACCTGTGGTTTCAAATAACCTCATAAAATAAATCGAATGGTGTTAAATCACGATCTAGAAGGTCAATTCTGATCACCGAAACGAAAGATTACATGACGTGAAACTTATAAAATTTTTTCTTGACTATTGTTCAATAATTACAAGTTGTTCTACCTAACTCCCTATTTTACTAACCCTAAAGTGTCGGCTTTCAAATTATTATATACACATTACTGCACAAACGGCAACAAATTTAAAATTTGCGTTAATTTTGGGCCAATCGTTACACGTATTTGTTGTCATTCATTGCAATGAAAATCTTTGCCAGAGAGTCGAACATCAAAAGACAAGTTTTTTGTATGCTCATTATTAATGATTTAACTTAACTTTAATGAGTCATTAAAGTAAATCACATCTACGCCGCTTTTATGATGCAGTTGAAACTGATTTATTTAGCAGTAATATATTTAGTATATTTGATGGTCGATGATGGGCGATCACACTATATTTTAATAATTTATATTAATTAACGTATAATAATAATTAATTATAGACGAATTTCGACTATTGAGCGTGTGGAAGTCCAGTGGTCTATAATTCAGTGACTACAATTATTATTTACTTAATTTATTAAGCAATTTGTATTCGTTTGCATTGCAACATTGCTGATAAATCAGCGAAGAATGTTAATATTTTCTGCTATTTAAAAAGGCAGTACGATTGCTGCATTGCATCATAACAGTCAAAAGAAATATTCTAATGAAGTTCGAGAATATGTAATGGTGATAAAGATGAATGATAATAATGAATGTGATAAAGAATTCTACAATTATTCAAAATTTATGAAATCATTAGCACCTAATTAAAAACATACAAACAAATTATATTAATCCTTCCGTATCATGTTTCTGTACAGGATGGATACAAACTCCCGCCTCGCAAATGCTAATTTCAATAGTAGAATAATGAAGAATAATGAAAATAGTAGATCCGTATTTGGACGGGGTACAAGAATGGAAAACAATCCACCGTACAATCAATATTGTGATGTTATCTAGTTATTTTGATTTCAATAATGATATAAAAAGGAAGATATTTATTGTTAAGAGGTTTGTGGCCGAAATAGCTTAATCGTTTTTTTAATAACACGCTTTTATTGGCTTGGCCTGTATGTTTGTATGTTTGGAACCCTTAGGTAAGTTTATTTTTACCGATTTCTAAAAATAAAAAAACTAAATGATATTAATTTTTCAATAGATAACTACAGTTTTAATTTAATTTTTTTTAGTTCAACTAGTTCTCTAAGTGTGTTTTTTTTAGTTTATTAAACTATAATTTATGATTTAATTTATTATTATTTTGTTTGAAATATTGCATACATTTATATTTCTTGTGTATATAAATTAGTTATTTAATAAAAAAAAATATCGACCTGTATAATTAAATTACATACATATTAAATACTGTAAATATTATTTTTAACACTAAAAACAACATAATCAAAAAACACAACAAAAAACATAAATGTTTATGAGATTGTAAACAACAATAACCGAAAAATATAAAAGTCGTCACTCATAGCAGAATCCGTAGTAGACATTTACAAGAAGCAAAAGCAGTTCTCACTTGTATTCTGGTCAGTATTTTCTACGCTATAATATTATACCAAATTATTGTATTAATAATTTAATTTGATTTTCCAAATAAGTAAAATAAAATAAAAAAAAATAAAAAAATTCTATTTTGCCAACAACTACTACTAACAACAACTTCTTTTAACTAATGTGCATAAGTTGATCTGTCATTCTCGTTATGAAGTGACTCCGTTGTTTAGTGGTAAGCATGTTCAAGTCCCGAAATCCTTACAGAAGTCAGCACGCTGTGTTTGAAAATATTTTTACACAAACTAATTTTTACAGAAGTCAGCATCCCGGATTTGAAAGTATTTTTACACAAACAATTTTTTACAGAAGTCAGAATGTTGGATTTGAAAGTATTTTTACACAAAGCATTTTGTTACTGAAGTCAGCATGCTGGATTTGAAAGTATTTTTACACAAAGCGTCTTTTTACAGAAGTCAGCATGGTGGATATGAAAGTATTTTTGTCGATGCTCGCTCTCGCGACAGCGTACACCGACATAGATGACAATAAATACGCCACGCTGATCGGAGATCGCATAAAGCTGAAGGCGTTCTATACGTGTATGCTCGAGCAGACTCCGTGTGATTCCTTTGGACAGCACTTGAAAGGTTTTTTTATATGTATATTACAAACAAAATTAGCTGCAACGTAGCCTGGCACTGACTGGTCACGAACCATAAACTCTTTGCCTCTACTCCTGTTCTAAAGAACTCTCTTGGTTTTTCTTATTTTTTTTACGCCAACCTTACTGGGCACCAAGAATCTTAACTTGTAGAGCTCTCTTGTTTTTTTTTTATCTTTAATCTTACTAGGCACCAACACTCTTAGTTTCTACGCCTCTTTTTAAGACCTCTCTTGTTTTTTCTTATTTTTTTTACGTCAACCTTACTGAGCACCAACACTCTTAGCCTCTACGCCTCTATTTAAGAACTCTCTTGTTTTTTCTTATTTTTTTTTACGTCAACCCAGGAATGGTACCAGCACTCCTAGTCTCTACGTCTCTTTTATGAACTGTTTTGATTTTTTATTTAAATTTTTCTACGAAAAAAATAAAAGTGTAAAAGAAAAATCAGCGATACTAACGAAATAGCCAGAGTTCTTCGAATTTTTGGCTGGAACTATTTTCTCACTTAACTTGTAATTCTTCTCTCAAGTAAATTTAAGGCATTTAAGATAGCCCGTCAGCACAGAGTAAAGAGTTCCTTTACTTACTCATGTGCCGTCAGTCTAACCTAGAAATGACCAGGTTCTCACAACTTATTAAATTATTAATAATATTTGGTGACAAAAATGTATCTAATATAGAATAAACAGTTCATCATCGTCATGAAAAAAAAATAAAAAAAAAATATAAAAAAATGCATAAAATTAAAAAAAAATTGTAAAATGTAGTGTCATGCTGCATTGCAGCTGAATTAAGCCCACACGACCTGGGAGTATCGCTCGCGTATACGATACCGGCGTAAAGCGACAGGTGTGCTGTCGTGTTCCGTGCGGTATGTAAGAATCCTTTGGCCCATTGAGGAGGGAGGGAGAAGGAAGACAACGCATCTATATGTACGTATAACGTCTATGCGGATGTCTATGGTCGCATAGTACAAAATATTTACAGTTTTACGTTAGGTACAAATACTTATCATGTATGTATATTGCCGGAGGTCAGTTTTGTGTGACAATTCTATCTCCGACGTTTTTTCACAAAACCTTTTTTCCCAGGTCATCTGACGGAACTGCTGTCGGACGGCTGCAGAGAGTGCGACCGGATACAGAAACGCTACGCGCATGTACTCATAATCATGCTGAAGAACGACTACCCGGACCTCTACGAGACCTTCGAAAAGAAATTCGATCCCAAAGCGAACATTCTGAACCTGGACGCCAAAACAAAGGACATTTAACTGTACGTGTGGCGCTTCGTACAGCGCTGGGTCCAGGTGGGGGATTAGGGGTACTGCAGTCCCGGGCACGTAAGGCTTAAGGGTCTTAAGATCGTTTATCTACCTCAAGGGGTCCCCCTTCTCAACTCCAAGGTTTTCCGGTCTCGTCAGAGCTTAATACGGTACTAGATTTGGCAAATCATATTTCAACCGTTTTAAGCGTTTAAATTTTTTTAAAAATCTATTCCTTGGAAAACCTCCTGTGGGGAATAATCTTAGCATCTTCTAAATCGATTAAACTTGAAGGAAGCTTGCTACATGTTGATTGATCTTCTCTCCAGTCCTACCCAAAATTGGTTTTAAAATATTTGTTTTATTTATAATTGGGTCACGTGTGTTTACACAAAAGGTAGGCTAGAAGGCTTAGAAATAAACTTAAACACCCATTTACTTGTATGTGAGCAATTCTATATCAATAACAAATCCTATGTATGTAGGTACAGTCCGATAAGAGCCTGAGCTGTTAAGAAACGACCTTAAATAAAACAATAAAAAAACATCTTCACTGATTTTTGGTGCCTGTTGGTTAAGGTGTAGAATTTGTGAAATTAGAGTTTGTAAAGTTATTAATAGTTAGAATATAAAAGTCAAGGTCGTAACATTTTTATTCCTGGTTAATAAAGTGTGTTATCTTAAAATTAAAATAGTTATTTTATTTATTCTAAAAGCTATTTGTGGTAGTTTGCGTTACTGACAGCCATTAACATTGTTGATAAATCAGCTAAGAATTATAATATTTTCTGCAGGGTTTTTTAAGTGGGGTCCAACGACCCCGCTGGGGATCTGTGGCGTATGGGTCAGGGGTCTGCGATAACTCAGTTAAACCCTTACATTCTTGTTTACATACAGCGATTTTTAATATAATACATACTACATAAATAAGATTTCTTCTCTTTCCTAAAATATTATTTGGCCTGCTTGGTCTGCGGAGCTTTTAAATTCTGGAAAAGAGTCTGTGACTGCAAAAAGTTTAAGAAACCCTGCCGTAGAGGGTATTATTAGAACAAGGACTGAGCTAATTGATTAAAGCTAAGATCGAGTTTTATGTGTGATATTAAACTGTAAGATCTACTTACTACTTTCATAATTATTGCAATTTGAAATGAAGAAATAAGTATTATATTTACTACTTAAATAATTTAATATACAAGATTGATAAAAGCGAAAGGCATTAAATGAAACCACATATTTAGTGTATGATTTCCAGGATACACAACAAAGATCAGATCAATCGGAGCAATAGTTAAGCCACAGGATTTTTTAAAGATTTTTCTCACTTCGTACAAGCTGTAGGCCAGCTGATCGTAGAATATGAGAGGGTCATTCATCCCTTGCGAGGTTGTATGCGCCGCTCGGTGCAAAGCATTATTACATTTTTCGCTATTTAACTTGTTTGAAAAAAGTATTTTCGTATACTTTTCGTAAATTTTTTTTAATAGTTTCGGATTTACTACAGTAAATCACTTATAGTATATGTGGTTTAATTTAATACTTCTCGCTTGTATCAACCTTGTATATTGATGTCTTAAGTTTACGCAAATATTACTCATTGCAATAAAATAATTAAATAAATCGTGATAAAATCCGTTATTAAGTTGTTTTATTGTAATTTAATATATATTAATTACAACTTATTTTTTTTCTTGAAGTAGTCAAATATGATTATGATTTACACACACATGCACACAAATGTTGTGCTACACTGAAGACATTACAAAAACACCGACTCACCTCATCACGTGCATACGCTTTTCTTTTGGGCGGTTCGGAGTGAGGTCGGTCGGTGGGCGACGGGGGGTGCACGTAGGGGGGCT
>LUGF01001370.1:200558-224571 GCA_001625245.1 Calycopis cecrops
GGGTATTAAAACACTCGTGAGGTACTATTTTGAAACTCGCGTTCGCTCGTTTCAAAAATTCACACTCGTGTTTTAATACCCTTCTTTATATGACAGTTGCATAAACTACTATTAGTATCTCTCATAAAAAGTTATTTCGATATACGCCCAATTCTAAGTAAATGAATTAAATAAATTTCAACTCTTTTCATAAAACAACTTATTACAGTCAATTAATTGTAATTAATTACCTAATTAAACAATCGTTAATTCGAGACACCCCCAAATTCATTAGTGTGAATACCGCAAATTTAACAAACTTCCGACTTACATTTTCCAAAATGCAATAACCACTGTATGTGCTACTTGGGTAATATTAATGTAATACTGTGGGTAATATTTATATAACAATTATTTATTATTCTTTTATGGCATTAGCTGTTCAATCCCGTGAACATTGCTTATCAGTCGGAAGAACACGACAAGATGTAACACCATAGATTGAACGAAAGGGATGTGAGATGTGTCAAGATTGTACTAAATCGAACGTTAGTCGGCTCTATCTGATTCAGACGAAAGCTTGTTTATGTCTGTATACCTATACCTATATACCTAGGGAATACAAAGGCTCGGCTATACATTGTGGATGGAATACTGCTATTAACGCTATGTTACACTAAAAATATCCCATGATCTTACCTCGCCTCTATAGACTATTTTAGTAGGAGGTAATGCGGTGCATGTCATGCTAAATAGGCCGGCACAATCATGGAGGTACCTCTCGCTTGTAGGATACGGGCGTAAACTATAAAGTATCTGTACTGTCTCGATTGTATCCTGATTCCTGGGGCCCATGGATGGAGGAAGAATAAAGAGGACAACGCATCTGTATAACCTCTGTAAGGATGTCTATGGGTGTCGATCATGAAACTGTCTCCGACAGCTCCGCTCTTTTGCACTCCTTTATAACCCAAAAAAATACATTTCAGATGTGCCAGTAATTAAAATATGGAAAGAGAAATATATACTTAATCAACATCAACAGGATCAAAGGCTTTACTTCGCTCAGTTAATAAAATCCTCGTTTCCGATCACGAAGATAAATTACTAACGCGGCAGAACCGTTAAAAGGACATACGCTTGCCTCTGTATCCCGGATACACCCCAATTTAATCCGGTCCAGTTAATTGGTTAGGTAAACTCACATCCCACCCGGATCGATGTGGGGCGCCATTTTAAAACTGAAATAACAATTCAGCCGCTGTGCCTATTTGGGGACAAAGATTAATATTTAAATATGACGTGGTGTTAACAATCTCCGGATAATAGATAATCGTCAGATAACCCTTAGCGTTTATTCCATAACTTAGAAACAAATAAACGTTAAATTACTTTTTTTTTATGTTGTTGTCAAATAGCAGTTATTTATTTTTTTGACTGTACTTTCTTTTTATTTTATTTTACTTTTTTACACGTGTACGGCTGGAGCTCTCCAAAATCAGACCATAGCCGATTTTTCAATTGTAGCTATCGTTACATAATCACGGACAAAAATCATGTATAAGATATACATAAGATTTTTACTCTTTAAATGTAAAAACGTGTATGTATATCTATAATAAAACAGGGTCTATTAAAAAGTATATGTTTTTGATATCACATATCAATAAATAAAAGAAATAAAGTTTATCCATATATACATGTAATTTATGTATTCAGGTCACATATACCTACCGAACTGAGAATTTTCTAACGCAATAAAATGGAATAAGAATAATAAAATACAGACTCAGCACGATCCGATTTCCCGATCACGATTCCGGAGCTCCAAATTCCAGATCCTCATTTCAAATTCTTTTGATAGATACAATTCTGAAATTGGATTTCCTGAGCGTTTAAAATAGCAATACTCGTAACGAAATTTTAGTTCATCGGACACTTCTCTATGGAAATTGGCGGGTTCGACGAGCTGTCACAAATTTGAAATTGGAATTATTTTATTCTATAATACATAAGATATATTTTATAAATATATTAAATCTTGTCTTACGATGTTTAACCTAATCTCCGAAACTTCCTCCGAAAGCTTCGAACATTAGTTGGGTTAATTTTTTTTTAAATGCTAAAAATTTCCCACCGACATAAACCTTTGTTGAGCTTTAAATACATGCTATATTTAATTCGATTACGTTTTTAATGCCATAGCAACGTGTGGCGCGGTCAGCTAGTATTTTATTGCATATGGAGACAGAAGAGCAGTTAGTGTTTTCGTACCTTCCCGGTCGTGCCGGTCCAATTCTGAAATAGCAGTCTAATGAAAGTAGTTTCTTTTTAGTTTAGGTATTAGGTTATTGGTTGATACATAAAAGGCTGCCTGTGGTATTTCTTTAGAAAGCAAATTACGCGTCCAGATGGGAGGCTGTTCCTTTAAACTAGTCTCCAACTCTTAATTGACTTAGTCAAGATGTGTACAGGATAGAATACAGACTAAACTTTTCCACATTTTGTTTGAAAGTCCCTTCATTTCGTCTGAATACCTAATGGGTATACATAATCTTAGGTCTAGACATTTTGTTTTATATATTTTTACAAGGTTATTTGTAAGACACCATGAATCTCTCAGATACCGATAGCTAGCATCTTTCACAACAACATTTGTTGTACGACTTTTCTTAATTCGCTATTTTATCTGTTGTTGGAGCTCTCTGTTGTACCACTTGCTTGCTCGCGCCAGACACTCACCTTGGGCTCATGGTAGAGGTGCGTGGTGGGCGGCTGCGGCGGCGGCGGCGGGGACACCAGCGGCGGCGCTAGCGTGGTGGTCCCGGGGCAGGTCCCGTCGGTGGAGTAGCCGGTGGAGTAGGCGCTCTCGGGCGAGGAGAGCGGCGGCGGCGGCGNNNNCGCCTTCTGCTTGCGCCTCTTGGCCCGCCCCAGCTGCGCCTCCATCCATGACTTGAGCCGAGCGCCCAGCATGCCGACCGCCACCTGCAACAACGTTTTATGATTACACTACGAATGTGATCACGACATACAAGATGACTGCAACTATGCTAAGACTAAAAGATTAAGTGTCTAGTAGATCGCGGTAGAATGAGTTGAAGTGATTTTATCCCTAAATGAAAAAGCTTTTCTCTTTCGCTGGATTGTATAAAGATTAAATTAGGGTACATTTGTGAAAACATCATATGATGATGAAATTGAAAAAGTTTTTATTCAAAATAGAATTACAGGAATTACTTTTTTAACAATTAAATCTACCAGATGTTTTCACAAAACGTTTTAAAATAGTTATAGCATAAGAAATCAAACGAGCAGTCGGATCCTTCTAAAGACTACTGATACCCATAAACATATGCATTATTATTATGCATGTTGTCCGTCTCCTCACCAATGGGCCACCGCCCACCGGAAACTCAGGAAACGGGACAGTATCATGTAAGCATTGGCACCATCCCATTTTTGGCTACAATGCAGCATATCAATTTTATTTATATTCTATTCTTACCTACTGAGCTACTTCATCCCTTCCTCTTATATTATTCATAACTGTAGTTCAAGAAATTCAAACAAAAGGGAGAAAAAAATACAAAAATATTTTCATTTTCAGCATCATACTTTATTGTTACAATGTACAAGTAAGACAACTCTTTTATCCGAAAAATAAACTGAGAAATGAGCCTTTTGTTAAAGTAATGGCTACTTAATTACACGAATATTTCTTAAGCATAGCTTAGTCCTGCTCATAGAATAGATGTGAAACATTGTATGAAATATATATAAAATGTTACTCTATTAATATGCATAATATGCAAAAACTACTAAATGGATTTGATTGAAAATTGGCTTAGATTAAAAATATTAGAGTCCAAAACGACATAAACATAGTTTTAATCCTGAATAAACAGTCTGAAAACCCTTCAGAAACCCTTTCTAAGCCTTTAGGATATTTTGCGAGGGTAAAACTGCGTGACACAGTTATGTTATAATATAAAGTGATTTATATATTTTTATTATTTTCCTGCACCAAGTCTGTTTTACATATCATGAATATTTTTTCGAAATATTCTGAACATTTCCTACCGTATTATTCGTCAGAAGCATAAATAATAAAGATCACATCCTAACTTGAGATTGATCGCTCATATAATTTTTTCCCCCAACTTCAGCCTCTCGAAGATTGATTTGCCACTCAATCAAGCAAGATGGCGTGACGGGTGACATATGACCTAGACAAGCATTGAGACTTTTTATCTCGATAAAGATTCTCATGGAAAAATATAAAAAATAACGTAAGTAATTGCTGGCTACGCGCCGCGATATTACACTCAGAAAATCTATCCTAATGGTACAATGTTTTTTTCGGCATAAAATGTATTTTGGAACGAAATTTCTTATCGCATGGTACAAGAAGATTCAAGATCGACATTAGTTTGCTGGCGACTCAGTTATACAAACAGTTATATTACAGCGATTCGAATTCACGACTGTCCAGCAAATGACTACCAAAAACGAAGGGACCCAGCTCTGCTGACCTCTCACGCCTTTTTTTTTGTTATTTATTTTATTTATTTTTATTACACCACCTATACATTAAAAAAAATATAGAGTATTACTTAAATTTTATTCTGATGAGTGCGCCTTTATAGGTGACAACAGTTTGTTAATTATATCTGTAGCAACTTTTATTTGCATTTGTTATTTTTTTATGGACAAACGAGCAAGTTGAGCCATTATCATGACTACCAAAACCCATAACATTCACTTATTGGTTATACAAATACATTACCGTCCTTCTTCCTCGTTCCACAGGACCTTAAGTAGTGTTACGTGTAATATTAACAACCTTGTGAGCCTCCTCAAAGGTATTACAAGTTAATCCGTCCCGTATGCAAATAAATCGCCCACGTCGATCTAAATAATTACTGGCGTCTCCGTCAGTGACGGCAATAGCTCTCGGATTAACCGTAAGATTTAACTCGAGTTCAACTGATAGCTTAACTACGGGTCTAAACTACAGTAACTATGATTTAGTTAAACTAGTTTTCTCGAATTATCGTTGTGCGGGATTGTTGTATGAACAGCGATGTCTTTAAGCAAAATTTACCGGAAAATGGACACATACAATTGGTAATAGTATCTTATATCCTATGATTAATTTATTTCGTTTACGAAAGATCATGTGTTCATGGACTAGCGACGCCCATAGACATCCGCATAGAGGCTACACACGCGCAGCCCTCCTTTCTCCTCCCACCTCCATGGGCCTTCACACTGTACGGAACTCGACAGCACAGCTGTCACGTTACGCCGGTCCTCCGGTACCTCCTCGGTCGTGCCGCCTAATTCGGCTGCATGCAAAGAGATTTACGGCAAAGATCCTGAACCCTTCGAAGTATATAAAGGGGGTAACAAGAAAGGGGATAACAAAAAAATGGTTTAAGAAAAATGTCTCACAATATTTCATGAATAGCTATTATATTATTTGAACACCACCCTGCGACTTCACAGCTTGATACAGCGTCGCAAACCTCGTAAATCTCACCTTGATTGAAATATACATAGGAACGACATTAGCGTTGATGCAGTGCATCCGGGATGTTTGCGGAGGCACACACAGATGATTTTTACGCCATAATACGTAAGGGTCAACTCACACCAAAAGCGCGGCGAAGGGCAGCGAAGCGGAGCGCAGTTTATGTGTCATATGAATTTCAACTTTATAATAATCACTATAATGCAATAAGTATTCGCATGAGAAACTCGAACGAGACGCGCGGATTCCCGCGACTGCTCGAGAAGTCGCTGGAATGCTCTAGAAATCACGAGAATTCGATAATAAGAAAATAAAGTTGAAATTCATATGACACATAAACTGCGCTCCGCTTCGCTGCCCTTCGCCGCGCTGTTGGTGTGAGTTGACCCTAAGGGGACCGCCTCCATGGCCGGCCGGCTACGCACCGCCACCGACAGCCTCCTGAACGTGTTTACAGATCGGTGGGACTCTCCCTTGCTGCGTCACTGGGTAAGGATCCACACCATCAAGCAATCAATCACCAAATGTTTTTAAAATTATATAGCATTCATTATTATATTACTAACCATAGTCAATTAGTCAATGTCTTTTTAGGGTTCCGTAGCCAAAGGGTAAAAACGGGACCCTATTTTTTTTATAGGATAAGGGGCAAACGAGCAGTTGGTAGATGACTACCGCCGCCCACAGACGTCTGCAAAACTCGAGGCTTTGCAGGCGCGTTGCCGGCCTTTTAAGTATGAGTAAGCTCTTTTCTTGAAGAACCCCAGGTCGTATAGGTTCGGAAATACCGACTGTGGCAGCACCAAAGTGATGTGTGCCTATTACTAAGGCTCCGGTGTCCGTCCGTCCGTCTGTCACCAGGCGGTATTTCATGAACTATGATAGTTAGACAGTTGAAATTTTCACAGATGGTGTTTTTCTGTTGCCGCTTTAACAACAAATACTAAAAAATTAAATATGAATATTCAAGGGGGCCCCATACAATAAACGTGATTTTTTTGCTCGTTCTTGCTCGATGTTCACAACGACAACAGGTAGACACTTGAAATATTCACTGAATATTAAGTTATATATTATCTTTAAAAAATATTAATTAAAATAAAATAAATATTTAAGGGGGGCGCCCATACAACAAACGAGATTTTTTTTAATTTTTTCGTCTTATACAGTGTAGTAGTAGTGTAAGTTGATAATGGTACGGAACCCATCGTGCGCGAGTCCGACTCGCACTTGGGCGGGTTTTTTATTTTATTGTTGTTACTAACACTATGGACACATGTCTGAATTAAAGATTTGAATTTGAATTAACAATACAAATGTTCAATATACATTTTCGTCTCATTTTAGATATTAATATATCTACATTTTAAAGCTTTAATTGACATTTTAGCGCACACGCGACACGCGGCCACTTAGCCGCTAATTAATATCAATTACCGTCTTAATGCAGTCGCAAGATCGCGAGAAGATTTTGTCGCACGACTCTACTGCGACCGGTCGCGGTCGCTAAATCGTGTGACTGCATTGATGGAGTCTCAAACTCGCCGGACGCCGCATCTGAAAGTCGCGTGTGTGTAGTGGCCCTTGAACTCGAATAACATTGGCTGAACTGAACTGAGACTCGTTTTTTTATAGCTTAGAAAGCTAAATGAGCAATCGGAGCCTCGGTAAGCGAGAGGCCATGCCGGCCCAATTCGATAGGTGGGATACATTCACGTCTTATTTTAGCCTTACGAGAATATAACTTTTTTTTTATGGTATAGGGGGCAAACGAGCAGTCGCCATTTTCATGACCACTGACGCCCGTAGACATCCGCATAGACGCGCTGCCGTCCTTTCTTCTCCCACCTCCATGGGCAATGTGATCCAAAGATAAGTATAATTCGTTAAAACACACATGCACATTTCAAAATGTTACTCAGCTGAATAAACCCAGAACCTATACAAGAACAAACAATAAGTTTTTTTCACTCTCAAATGTGAAATTCAAAGGTTTAAGCGCGCTTAGCATAAACAAAGACTTGCGAAAACATTTATAGAAGAAATGTACAACAATCGCACTCCCAGCCTGTACCCTGCAGTAAACAAAGAGTGCCATAAACTGGTTTATCGTCTTGTCATGTCGCCGCCCGCCCCCGCCCGCCCACAAACTTCACGTTTATTGCCGTTTTTCGCTCCACAAACCCCGTTCTATAGATTTAATTAAATGTTCATATCGCCATATGACGTGAGACTTTTTGTAGTAGTAGACCAAAGCAATCGGAGGCGTTTTTATAAATATCGACGCCCATAGACGTCCACATAGCGGCCATGGACATGCGTTGTCCACCTTACACACTGCACGAAGCGCGACAGCACAGTTTTTTTTTAATGGTATAGGGAGGCAAATGAGCAGTCGAAGCCATTTTCATGACTACCGACGCCCACGAACATCCGCATAGAGGCTATACAGATGCGCTGCCCTCCTTTCTCCTCCCACCTCCATGGGCCACCGGCTACTTACACACCGCACGAAACGCGACAGCTGTCACTTTACGCCGGTCTCGTGTAAGCTGGAGGTACCTCCCCGGCCGGGCCGGCCCAATTCGACTGCATGCGAGCATGGAGTGTGGCACTACCTCTTACCAAACAGCTGTCACTTTACACCGGCATCATGTAAGCGAGGGGTATTTGAGGAAGAAATAGACCGGCACGACTTGGATGGTACTTCTCGCCTGCACGATATTGGCGTAAAGTGACAGCTGTGATGTCGCGTTTAGTGCGGTGTGTATATACTATATATCCGGAGGGTCATGTAGGGGTGGCAGGAAAGAGGGTTAAGCATCTGTATAACTCTTTGTGACTGTCTATGGGCATCGCTAGTCATGAAAATGGTTTGCCCCACTATACTATAAACAAGAGCTTGTGTAAAAGGTCACTCGTGTGCTATACGCGTGTCAAGTCAAGGAGGTATTTAGATTTATCACTGCAACGGCGATACTGCCGCGTCTTATATACGATCGATTGTAAGTTTTAAAGATAAAAAGTGTGTGCTTTGGACCAGACAACTGAAGTAAAACTTAGTTATTGATTTATTACACAAATTCATTACCGTAGTTACAAAGATATGATATTTATTTTTTAAATACAAAAAAGTGAAATTTTGAATATGAACAACTTCCATTGGCCTTGATCGTTGTGTGATTTTTGTAACGCTCTCGCCAGACTCCCCAAGTCCAGCGCGGATATAGAAGTTTAAAAATAAAATAATCATTAAAACACTGAACGAAACTATACGTTTACCTTGTTTTAATATCTGTATTTCTGCGAGCTGCGATACCAAATAGCAAATCTTAAAATAACTTGGTTCTTAAATATCTTCGTTCTTAAAGTAACACGTGATTTTTTACTCCTTAAGAAAGAACAATCCTTAAGAATGACTGAAGAACGCAAGAATCGTAAGTGAATTGTGGTGACGTGTTACGTTACGATATGTTACGTAAACGCCAAAAACAGTTAACGATTAAATTTCGGAATTTAATGGGGTTAAAAATCTTTATTATAATCGACCTGGCATATTAAAAGTTGTATGGAAAGTTTGTAAATTAGGTTACCCCATTTTCACCCCTCGGGAAGGGCTTAGAATTGCTTTTGTTGGCTCACGTATACACGTAATGTGTATAGAACTGACGGGCCGCCATATTTTACGTTACATCCACCGACATATTCAGAGTAATATTAATTAAACTTTTAATTTAGTCGGGACATAAAGTGTATTGTCAGGCCTGACATACTGGAAATGAAATAGAAAACCTGCCAAGTACGAGTTGGACTCGCGTATGTAGGGCTCCGTGCGTATCCGGGCGTATCTATAAAAAAAATAACTTGGTTTTTCATAGCGTTTATATGAACGACAAAGTTGCATTTGCGTTTTTTGAAAATATATTATTTCTTAAAAACTAATTATGATATCTCGCTCAAACCAATTTTCTTTGAAAGTTTCCATTGAGATCTACTTACAGCATATATATTTGTAGATTTCTCACTCTCCTGTGACATACGGAAGGACGGACGGAAGGAAAAACAGACAGACAAACAGACATGACGAATCTATAAAGGTTCCGTTTTCTGTCATTTGGCTACGGATGATAATAATTATTGTTAATTGTTATAATTTAATGTAATATTTAATATGAAATATAATCGTAACGATGTAAATTGTGTGGACTATGCTTGAAATAAAGATATTATCATTATTATAACATCGCTACATAAAGGTCCTATTAGTATTTTTTATACACTAAAATTAAACAGACCTATAAGTCTTAAAAAATACGATTTCTTTGTACTTGATTGATATACAATATACATATTATACAGACAAAGTTAACATATTTCAGAAGCAGCTTTAAATTTTATTTCATGATACAAAGACTCTAGACTTGGGAATGTATGAATGCGAAAATCAGCAAAAGTTTTCCAACTCCGTCCTTATTTGTGTTTAAAGTTTGTACCTGTTATTGAGCTCGGGCTCTTGTGTTATTCTCTATGTATTATATGATATTTTCATAATAAGATAAATATAATTTCAGAAAGGATTCCGACAGAATTATCTTAATAATACCGTAACTCATTTATGTACCAAATATTAACAATAAATTAAAGTCCCTCTGAGTTTTTCGCCGTATCTTCTCAGGTCGGGGGTAGCGCTAAACCAGTAATAAAATTATAATTTACCGCGCCTTGTCCTATCTTTAATATAAAATCAGCTCCTTTCAATCCAACCAGATAAACATTGATCTGCCGTGTTATATTTTCGTCTCATCGAGCTTCAAACCGTTCTAAGGCAGTTTTGCTTCAAATGTAATCACTATGTAAATATTAGCCATCGGCTTGAATGTCTCGGCGTGTAACGACAGCTCAGCTGTCTCCGCGACAAGCCCGTCCCTCGGCGGGTGTCGGGTGTCGGCAGTAAAGGGGCCCTATTCTCGCGTCTTCATTACAAAGCCGTGAGGAGTACCGCTATTACATTATTGGGGTCTTTCTTTTCTGTATTCTATAGCTGATGACAGAGCAGTTGGACCTTCTGCATCTACATTTTTGCCACACGTCATACATTATTTTAGTAAGAGGTAGTGCTATGCTGCATGATTGCAGCTGAATTGGGCCGGCACGGCCGGGGAGGTACCTCTCGCTTACACGATACCGGGGTAAAGTGACAGTTGTGCTGTCGCTTTTCATGCGATGTGTAAGTAGCCGGTCGGCCGGCCGGCACTTGGAGCACATGAGTAAGTAAATGAACTTTACTCTGTGCTTGCAGGGAGGTGGACAAAGGAGGGCAACGCATCTGCGTACATATGCGGATGTCTTTGGTCGTCGGTAGTAATTGTTAATCCTAATTAAGGCTTAAGTGCTTTAAGAGATATCAGTCTTCAATATTGGACATAATTTTTAGCACGATCCTCCTAGGCGTTTTCGAAAAGATCTTGGAAGACGTACAGGCAATGTAATCCTATAAAGATTCCATTTTTTTAGATACGGAACCCTAAAAACATATTAAAATATTACATGCTATACCTGTAATAATACAATAGTCTTCTAACCTTCGCACAAAAGCTTCTCGAACTCGCACAGACGTCGAACCACAAATTCAATTTGTTTCGAAACTTTCTCAGAGGACATAAGTTTGTTCAACAGACATTGTGGCGTAACTACGTTCCAACTTATTATATTACATGTTGTAATTCAAAACAGGGGTTCTTAACCTTTTAAGGCCCGTCCTAAAATTACCGTCCCCTTTAAGGCTTAGCTTTTCCCCGCGAAGTGTCACTTTGTTACTCGTGACTAGGATTAGGAAATTTAATATTAACCGAGTACATTTTCACGTAATGGGTTTTGGAACACCACGACTTTGTATTTTCTTTAGTAAAACGGGACAAACGAGAAGTTGGAGCCTTCTGTGAATGACATCTATAAACATCCTCATAAAAGTTGTACACTCCTGATTTCCCCTTCAATATGCCAATAGAAATTCGTGACAGCTGGAATAAAGTTACAAAACGTCTTACTAGAGGAGTTTGTTTATGATCTTAGTGGGTATAAAAGTACGCAGATATTCCAGAAAATAATGCATAAGAGATATAAGTGCGCCGTATAGTCACAAATAGTTAGGTATTTTCTGTACGTAAACTAGAAAGAGAAAGAGTTCCATGTCCCATTGCAGCTTACAAATACCTCTCGCATACCTGATAGCGCTGCCAAGTAAAAGCTATATTGTCACATTTTGGCAGCTTGTTAATTCCCTGTGGCCCATTGGTGGTGGCAAAAAAAGGAGGGCAACACATGTACCGGAAAATTATGTGGTCGAATTTTAAAATAAACCTGAATTTCATGTTAAAACGTTGATTGGGATGAGAAAGACCTACTTAACCATTCAACGCCCCCAAAGTGGGAGCCTAAATTAAGATTGAAGCGTTTTTCCGAATATTTTTCGGCAACAGATGTTGCTGAAGGGCTCTTATTATGTCTGTAGATCAATCGTTCTATCAAAATGCTTATAGAATGACCCAGTTTCTTTTCCTACCAAAGAGGTCGATCAATCCAACCAAGTATATTTTTAATACTGGATTATTATTTTTTTAGTCAACTTAATCATTCTTTTTCTGTGTTTTATTTTTCATCAACAAAAAAAACCCTCTACAAGATGTGTGTAAAATTTTGAATTTTAATACCTTGGAAATATCTTCTCTTGTATCTTGATAAGTCGAAATATTATACGTTACGAGCGATTCTCAGACATGCCAGACAGAAAATATTATAAAAACAAAGTAAACTATAGGTATGTACATATTTTCAGATACACATAGGTACATTAAATTGTTTTAAGCTTTCACGATTTTGTATTCATATTTATATACTGTAAACGGGACTTAAGTGCGTTATAAAATCGAAGCATTTACCTCGACTCTCGACGTTTCGGCCGTAATGCAACGGCCGTGGTCACAAGTAGACTGGGTCTACTCGTGACCTCGGGAGAGTCGAGGTAAATACTTCGATTTTATAACACGATTAAGTCCCGTTTACAGTATATGCCAATGCATGGGGGTAACTCCGTTCAGATTGGCCGTAGCGTGATAGTCTTCCATGACAAATTCACATCGACAGATGACAGTGGATTCTGATAATACAAACAAATTATTGAGCTTTATAGTATTATGTATAAGATAACGTATTCGAACGCTCATGATAAATAGTTTAAAACTGTAATTAATTTATCGTACTATTGTTTTTACACGTAAGGTAAACCCCAAGGGTTACACAGCCCTGCAAACCGCTTCCATTTAATATAAATCAATTTGCCGTCAATATCATCAATAATTCGCTATGCGGTTCACGGCGGCTCCCGCCTTAGACCCTAGGGGAAGGACATGGCTGTAGAAAAGACAGATGAAGGCTTATCCGGCAAGGGTGCAGACTTGAGACCCCGCTAATATTGACAATCCATTACTTAACCACTTTTTGCGATTGCTTTTCGTGCCTGTGAACGGGAATTCGGGAAGGGATCGTTCTGGAACGTTTAGTGGCTTAAGGTAATTTGGGGTGCGAGTTTTATAGGGTACTGTTTCTTCTCGATTTCGTCCTACTAATATTGAAAATGTGTGTATGTTTGTTATCCTTTCACAAAAAATACTGAACAGATTTGGTTGAATCCTACTAATATTATAAATGCAAAAGTTTGTATGTTTGTTTATGTTTGTTTGTTTGTTTGTTACTCATTCATGCAAAAACTGCTGAACCGAAATTTGGCACACACATAGAGAGTAACTAGGATAAACACATAGCATTTTTATCCCGAAAAAATGATCCTATGGGATGCCATGGGATGATTTTCTATTTTCGATGGGATCGAAATGAAACGATCGCGGTTGAAACCACGGGGAGCAGCTAGTATGTCATAAATAAAAATTATAATCTTGGATAACATAAAAATACATAATAAACCATAGAAATTAACGGTTCTCACTGGATAGATAACGCGGATGAAATTAATGGCCTCAAAAGGATAGGAAGGAAGGATAAAATAATAATATAGTGATGATGTAGGATGATGTATAAGATTGTATTGTATAGTGATAGCCTTGTCATAGTGATGGGGCTGAATAGTCACTCAGGTGAACGGAGAGGGCAGATCTGATGGTATAAAACCATTGTCATCAGAATGGGGGCTAAAAGCATGAGATATGAAAAAGTATGAGGAGTAAAATCTGGAGCAACCATCGTGCGTTCCAGCGATACGCTTTACCGGACTTACGTCGCTTGTCTCTAGCGCCCCTATCATTTCAGAAATGTAAATATTGTCATTATTTTATTCCAACCACCGAACTGAATACAGATTGTATCGATCCTGTTTCTTATCCGCCCGCAGTGTTCCTGAACTTTCACCTACGCTCTTTTGGAATACAACCGGTATCCTAACCTAATATCAAGCTAAGCGTATACGTGTTTAAGTTTTCTTACGTTTATTAAGTTAGCGCCCCGCAGGAATGTCGATCCCGTGGAAAATAGAAAATCATCCATGGCATCCCATAGGAACATTTTTTCGCGATAAAAACTATCCTGTGTTAATCCATGTTACCATGTTCTCTATGTGTGTGCCCATGAAAATCGGTTCAGCAGTTTTTGCGTGAAAGAGTAAGTAAGTAAGTAGGCAGGATTTAACTCTTACTTCGGAATAACTCAACTCCTGATTAAAGTAAGATTTAAATTCTAAATACCAAATTGAGCATGTTCTGTTAGTATAGTTAGTACAAACATTTACTTCAATTAGTTCGATTTAAGCTCGTGTCGCCAGTCACAGGGGCTGGTCATTATAAGGAATTGATGCATTGTGGTCAAATTTTACAGGCTCGACTGTGGAATATCTTTATCTTTTACATAACACTAACATGTAGTAGTTTTTTGTATTGTATTATGTACATATTATATACTATTGTAGCCAGTACGACCGGGGAGATACTCGCTCACATAACACCGTCGTTAAGTGACAGCTATGACGCATTACGTGCGGCTTGTGAGCTTCCGGTGGGCCATTCAAGGAGAGGAGGACAGGAGCATCTTCATTAGAAATATGCCGATGTCTATGGACGTCGGTTGTCATTAAAGGGATTCGACTGCTCGTTTGCTCCCTTATACCGTAAAAAATTAGCGTGTCCTGATAGTGAATCGGTTTGGGGAGCAACGCATCTTACATTCAATATTCACCAATGAAAATAAC
This sequence comes from Calycopis cecrops, assembly GCA_001625245.1. Classification (NCBI taxonomy): domain Eukaryota; kingdom Metazoa; phylum Arthropoda; class Insecta; order Lepidoptera; family Lycaenidae; genus Calycopis; species Calycopis cecrops. The sequence continues at coordinate 215,324 of LUGF01001370.1, forward strand.
GCAATAAATTTTCCGAGATGATAGAGGTTGATAAGGAGAAAGAGTAGCTTCGTTTTACCCGTTTGTGCCCAAAACTGCTGACGTGGACGCCCGTCCCACGGGGCACCATGACAGCCAGCTGACACCGCGAGCTGACACACCATTGTTCTGTGTCATGTCAGGTCATGTTCAGGTTCCTATTCACCTTTTTATTGTTACTTGCAGTTTAAACGTTGACACGCTACTCTCTCATTATATATTTTCTTTAGTATAAGTTGACAAACGGGCAGTCGGAGCCATTCTCATGACTACCAACACCAATAGACATAGTAAGAGGTAGTGCCACGCTGCATGCTTGCATGCAGCCGAATTGGGCCGGCACGACCGGGGAGGTACCTCCCGCTTACACGAGACCGGCGTGAAGTGACAGCTGTGCTGTCGCGTTTCGTGCGGTGTGTAAGTAGCCGGTGGTCCACGGAGGTGGGAGGAGAAAGGGGGGCAGCGCATCTGTAGTCTATGCAGATGTCTATGGGCGTCGGTAGTCATGAAAATGGCTACAACTGCTCGTTTGCCCTCCTTACCATAAAAAAAAAAAAAAAAATCCGCATAGAGGCTATACAGATCCTCTTCCCATCTACATGGACCACCGACTTACACCCTGCACGAAATGCGACAACACGGCTGTTTGCACCTCCCCTACTCTTACTCAGTTTATGTAAAATATCGGGATAATCATGCTTTGCTCGGTATTTTTATAGTTTTTGTAGGCAAAATATAAGATACGTAGGTATTAGAAGCTTTGGTAAAGGGTGGAACCCTAATAATAATTATATGGACAAAAGACAGACAAAAAACAGAGAAACAACTCATCATGAATGATGGGGACTTAAGTTGGGATCTTCTGCTTTTGTGGATGCCAGAATTCATACCTGAACTTTGTGATGATAACAAAATTTACCTTCGTATGCTAATAACATTGTAGCAGTATTTCTAAGACACGGATTAACGATGTTTTCTAAAATTCAACCGAGCTAGATCGATTTATCGCTCCCGAAAGCTGTCTGCATACAAAATTTTATGGAAATCGTTGGAGCCGTTTCGAGCAACTTCAGATTAAAAATGTATGGGAAATCGAAATAAAATCTCAAAATCTCTAGACCCTGAATTAATAAACATAGAATAACTTTATCCAAGTAACAACCTAGTAATAAACTGACTTCTGTCAAATTCCATACTTTTGTGTTTTTAATATGGAAATTGACAGATGTCAGTTTATATTACTTGGATAAATTTATTCTTTGTTTATTAATGAGGGGACAGGGGCCTATGACAAGCAGAGACCGTCTTCCTGCTGCTGGTGATGATATTTCTCCAATACAGTATCACAATTGGCAACTTATGACATATGTCAATCCTGGGTAATGCGTGGCTTATGATAATCATCTATTCGGTTAGTAAACATGCTCCGCATTAACAGTAACGGTTTAATGTTGTAATCAAGTCCAGAGCATATGTTCACCCGTCAGACTCTTGTACTTAACTCGAGGTCGCACTGAAACAAACACTTGTCTCGGCTAATAAGGGACAGACATAAAATGTTTATACGTATTGCGCCAGAGACACTCATTTTGGGCTTAATTGATGGTAAAGACGTCCACAGAGATTGAGAAGCACATTTTATGTGCCCCGGGTAGGGTTGCCAGGTGTCAGGATTTGGATTTCGGCCGGGCATGTCCGGCTTTTTACAGTTGTGTCAGGCCAAATTTACACAAGTGCAGGCCGCACTTATGTAAATTTGGCCTGACCTCCGGCTTTTAAAGCGAACCAAATGTGATTGTTAAGCAAGTCGCAAAACAATAATAATAATAAGTGCATAAGACAAACTACGATTTTTTTTTAAACCGAGTGTGTCAAGCTTTCAGGCCAAAATTTCCGGCTAAATTTGAGCCTGTATCAGGCTTCTTGATTTTTAGGCCTGGCAACCCTAGCCCTGCCGCTTCACCCACGTAATACCTAAACAAACCATTCCTTTTTTTCAGGATCTTAAGTGTTTTTATCTACACTAATGTTGTAACATTCTACTTATGTTTTCAATACTTGACTTATAATAACTACTGTTACAGCTCAGACAACAAAAAACTCAATTTAAGCAATTTGACATGATGTTATAATATCCAAATCGATATCGTAAAATCTCATTATAACACTGTGTGAGAGTGAGAGAGTGAGAGTGGTGAGAGAGTCTTATTTCAAAATCCTAACAGCGCGCGTTCGCTCCTGATTGGCCCTGCGCGCGCTGCAGCTGCGTTCTCATTGGTTCAATGCCAGCTTGCAAAGGATTTGCGAGAAAGAGACAAAGCTCTACAAAAAAATGAAAGCAAAAATGAACTCCACAGACAACGAATAATCTACTGTTTAGTAGAAATTTAAACGTAAAGTCATGTGATTTTTTCACATTATATTTCAACATTGAAGCTAGTATTTTATTAACATTGAATTATAAAAAGTATATATTTACGCGCCGCAATTTTTGCAATCAAATTAAAGTATTTAATAAAAATATTTAACTTCGAAGAACATTACATTTTAAATCGTCGGTCAAGCAGTCGTCGCCTCGTCGGTCAAACAGTCGTTGATCCAACAACGAATGGGGCAATACGCGTGAATTTAATGTATGCAACTGCATATAACACGGGTATTAAAACCCTCGTGAGGTACTATTTTGAAACTCGCGTTAGCTCGTTTCAAAAATTCACACTCGTGTTTTAATACCCTTCTTTATATGACAGTTGCATAAACTACTATTAAGTGATTGTACTTTATATCTGTGAATTTAATGAAATTAGTTCATTAGATTTTTGCGCGAAATAATAACCACGATACATACGAAATAATAAACTTAAGAATACCATAAAATATAATAATAAACTCGTTCTAACCGGCTTCGGCTACGGTGATCGATCTCTATATGAAACCTGCGTGGGACATATTATAGTGCACAAGTATTTGCGCAGACACAAGCGCACACTCTAATCACTCATTCTCCCATTCTGATGGGACGGCAGTCTGACACGACAGGAGAGAAATCAGGCGCAGGACCGACGGCTTAACGTGCTTTTTGCCTTTCGTGCGGGTGTAACACCGCCAAGTTCCAGACTGTTATTAGAAATTAAAAAATACCAATAACAATTTTTGTTCCGACCCGGAATTCGGAATTCAAACCGAATTTTCTTTGGATGAACACGCTTAATCATCCACGAGGCAGTCTCACTACTCCACTGTTACTCCCACGATATTTTTTTGAAAATCCTCATTCCTCAAATGCCAGCGACCTTCTAAGTGTTTGTGGGATCCCTGGTTTTACAGAGGCACCACTCATTTTTAAAAAGATCGTTTAAACCATATGGAATAAAAACAAAAATGTGTCAACCCTTGTTTAGGGAGGTAAGCGCCTTGAGTCATCAAAAATAATATCGAGATATGAGACAAGCGAAAGTTAAATAGATGTCTAGCTAATCGAATTCCCTAAAACAACAAAAGAAAATATTATACATTATACAGTTTTAATCGAAGTCCAACCCCCCTTATTAAAAGACCCTACTTAGTTTTAACACCGCTGCGAAGGGTGATGACTTTAGATTGTGTTTTTGTATACTCGTCCCTCGGATCTCCTCGAGCCAGGAACAGATTTTCATAACTAAATTCGTCGCATTCGATATCTTACAAAACATTTAAAGGAGATGTATTTTTTATATATTTTAGTGGAGTACCAACGCCCATAGATATCCGTACAATTTCTACGCAAATGCCCTCCTGTCTTCCTCCCCTCCTATGGGCTACTCACAAACCGCACGATATGCGACAGCTGTCACTTATCATGTGAGTGAGAGATCAGATCTTCGTAAAACATAGAGGCTATATCTAATATACAAAATTCTCGTGTCACAGTTTTCGTTGCCATACTCCTCCGAAACGGCTCGACGGATTCTCATGAAATTTTGTGAGCATATTGAGTAGGTCTGAGAATCGGCCAACATCTATTTTCATCCCGATATTCCCACGGGATCGATAGATACGCGGGTGAAACCGCGGGGCGCAGCTAGTATTTTATAAATAAATAGAGTGCTTACCAAAAACAAATTTTATAATTATTATTATCCTAAAGTATCGTTTTATTGGTGTAGATGTTTTTATTCATCAGAAATCACTTACCATTAAGAGAACTTTAGAAAAACCGCCATGAATAAAACCTCTTTCACCAAGAGAACATTGACAAAAAACTGTAAGTAGATAAACGCTGGCTCACTATCGATCATCAAATCATTTGTTAAAGTTCAACGAACCCGTATATTAGCGGAGATAAGGGCACAGCATCTCCCATTCGGAAATCCTACGAGCTTATCGCATGAATAGGCCTTCATTTAGATGCTCAGGGGCTTCCCCGCGTATCCTCTCTGACATATTAATGTAAGGTATGATTATAATGTAATACACATCATAAGATTTTCATTTACACGGCAAATGTGTAGAGCAAGATTTCCAAGGTGATAAGATAATAATGCTGTTAAGTACTTAATCATACTAATATCATAAATAATAATTATTACAGCTTGAATGTAAATACTTTTTCAGGCGTAAATTACTGATGGGATGGGGACTGGAAATACATGAAATGTAGCTTAGATTTAGATTACAACCGGGAATACTATAATAATTATTTTTATTAATAATTAAATAACGATTTAGGCTACAGCTATTAACTTTATCTTTTTACATTATATTATAATCGGATTATAAGCCGATGAAAATACTTGACCCACGAAATAACGTTGATATATTCCTAGAGATTATAGCAGGGATTTCGGGAAATACTAAAATTTGATTGTAAGTCTAAAGTGCGATAATGATATTACCCTGGGAAAGGTCCAGTTTGATCCCGATTCGATTTATATAATATAAATAGAAAGGTCGGAAGTTTCATTACAAGGCTTCTAACACATTTATTGTTTAAAGGCCAAAATATATCATAATTTCATAAACCATAGCTCCCTAGTGTGGTAGCTTGCTATACTTTAATATGAATATCGATATGGTTACATAGTATAAAACAAAGTCGCTTTGTCTCTGTATGCTTAGATCTTTAAAATTACTCAACAGATTTTTATGGGGATTTTATAATAGACTAGCTGCGCCCCGCGATTTCACCCGCGTAACTCTCGATCCCGTGGGAATATCGGGATGAAAAATAGATGTTGGCCGATTCTCAGACCTACTCAATATGCTCACAAAATTTCATGAGAATCGGTCAAGCCATTTCGGAGGAGTATGGCAACGAAAACTGTGACACGAGAATTTTATATATTAGATAGAGTGATTCAAGAAGAAGGTTTATATGTATAATAACTCTAAGTTTGATGTCCGAAATCCACGCGGGCGAAGCTGCGGGCGGCAGCTAGTATTAATATATATTATAGCTACGATTGTGACAGGCTTAAGAATTAATTTACAAGATTAGAAGATACTCAAACAATTCATAGAGATGTTCATTCCATAATAATAATATAATGTTTATGTTTTTACAATGGTTTTAGAATTACTAGCTTTTGTAAACATCTGTTCAAATTCCAATCTGTCTCTATTATTTCAGATCTAAACAAAGGTGTTGTAATAAAACTAGGTTTATAATCTGTGTTTCTGATCTCCAGACACTACTACAATATTGTACCAATCCCAGTAAGAGCATTTGAGCAATTCGGAGAGTGCAATAGCGTGTAATAGTTGCGTCCTATAATAATAAACATCTGCATAATCAGATCACTAGGTAAACTGGATACCTCTACATGGATTAGATGTGTGTTATAGCAGTGTAATTTTTTCTAAATAAATATTAATCTTTTCTATTATTTTTTTTTTATGGTATAGGGGGGCAAACGAGCAGTTGTAGCCATTTTCATGACTACCGACGCCCATAGACATCGGCATATAGACTATACAGATGCGCTGCCCCCCTTTCTCCTCCCACCTCCATGGGCCACCGGCTACTTAAATAATGCTATTATATAATGCTATGTATAAATACTTGTAATAAACCTATAATAACAAACTACACACCTCTACATATTGGTAAATGAATTTGATCCAATCGTATCGAGAGGTAGAATGTCCACTGCTAACAGGATAAACTCCAGATCGGAGGGGCCGATCAATAATCCACTTAACTTTGCAATTGCCAATCAATCCGTCAGTCCAGCGATCGCAGCAATTATGAACGCCTAATGAACCCAGAAGAATCGACCTTTTGACTAGCTGACTCACCGCCCGCTTTGTAGAGCAGATACTGGCAGTAAGTCAGATGAAAAAAAGAAATAAGTCTATACAGTAAAGTTTTTACATACATATATGTATGAGGGGGCAAACGAAAAGTCCGAGCCCTTTTCATGACTAATACCCATATACATCCGCATAGAGTTTGTACAGATGCGTTTTCCTGCTTCCTCCTCCCACGTCCACGGGCCACCAGCTACTTACACACCGCACGAAACGCACTGCACAGCTGTGACTTTACGCTAGTTTCTTGTAAGCGAGAGGTACCTCCCCGGACGTGTCGGCCCAGTTCAGCTGCATGCATGCATGTAGCGTGCCTCTACCTCTTACAACTGGTCTATGCCCGTTCATTCTGGAAGTACTAAAAATGTGTATGGGTCGATGGAACAAAAAAACACTTAGATTTCCACAAAAAACACTTTTGTATTTGTATTGAATAATCTGTGTTTGATTTGGCCATAACGGTACTGATGAAGCTTAAAATCAGGTACAAATTTTATCAAACGAGGCATAAAAATTAAAAACTGGAACCTACCTAAAGTCTATGCCTAGCGTACGAGGTAGTCGTAAAAGCTGTAATATTTTAATTTGTTTTAAACAAATTAAAATATTATTCTTATTATTTATGATTCTTTTATTTTATCAGCAACAAAGGACTGATTAAGGCCTTATAAAAATTAATTCTGACGAAACAACAATGAAATTTATCGACAAACAACAATTGAGATGCAAATAAAATTCTCTCGGGCAATTAACAGAAACAACAGACATTAATTGACTTGATCTGAGCTCAGAGACGAAACAAAAGCAATAGCCACTCATATTTCCCTTCGTAATTAATTATAACTGCTATTTCCTTTATTCATTTGATCTCATTATCAAATAAGCGGCGCTCGACGGCTTCTCTTGTGCTAATCCTTTCCTACTGATCACAATGTTATGGTCTTTGTTCATTAGCCTACCTTGTGCTATTAAAGAGAGTTTTCAAATTTCAAAAATAGCTGTTTCAACCATAGGTATATGTTGACTCTTCCGATCCTTCTAATATTAGTTGAGGTTTACTTGGACTTGTCAATGAAGCAAAAAACCAGACTAAAGTTCAGCCGTAGGTGGATAAATAACGATAATGAGGACGATGGAATTTGCTCAGTCTCTTTTAATGAGTAATTTCTATTAAGAAAAATAAACAAGGCTTAATATTGGCCAGTAACCTGACCCTAGTTAATGGGTACGAATTAGCCCACTCCCTCTCTATTTTATTGCGCTAAGGGTAAAAGGAATAGTCAGAGTCTATTAGCAAAACAAAAACAGGATGCGCAAAAATAAAGGTGAAGTTCGTTACGTTTCTTCACCATATCCCTCAACTATTCGTACAGAAAATCCCGACAATCTAGACTGTATTTCCAGGAGATAGAAAACAATAATTTAAAGAATACTAGCTGCGCTCCGCTGTTCCTCCCGTGTAAATTTCGATCTCGTTGAAATATCGAGATGAAAAATAAATGTTGGCCGATTCTCAGACCTGCCCGATATGCACACAAAATTTCATGAGAATCGGTCTTAGAATAGTATGGTGACTAACAATATGACACGATAATTTTATATATAAACAATATGGATATATAGATAACATATAGCTTGTGTTACTGTATATGTTTAGAATTTTATTACTTTTGTTCAAAGCATAATCCTCTAAAGTCACTTAGAAAGGAAAACCTATAAAAAAATACCAGAATACTATTTCTACACAGAATACTAAGTCTCAATCCTTTCTCAAATTTTCCCCCGCTTTTATCCGTCGCTCGCTTTTCTTTTATATTTGGCAAGCAATCTCTATTGCTCGTTCGTTTTAGTATCTCGACAGCATAAACAAAGATGCGGAAAATATCTTCAAATTCTTATTCCAGATAACAGTAATGTAAACAACAACTGAGCGCAAACAATGCTAAAGATTATAACTTAAATATTATGTAGATTGTACCAAAAATATCTTGTTTTTGTGTAGCATATTGCTACGCCGAATCGGCTCTATATCTTACCTATTTTTTCTTTGCAATAATAATAATGTCGTCCTAGTGGATTTCGGTTACGGCGGCCGTCTGTATAGACGAGCCATCTGCATAGGACATATTATTATAGTGCACAAGTGTACGCGCAAATACAAGTGCACTATTCACTCATTCTCCTATTCCGATGGGACGGCAGTCCGACACGACCGGAGAGAAATCAGTCGCAGGACCTACAGCTTAACGTGCTCTCCGAGGCACGGGGGTGTAACAACGCCAAATTCCAGACTGTTGTTAGAAATTGAAAAATCTCTATAACAATTTTTGGTCCGACCCGGAATTCGTACCGAATTTTCTGTTATTGAACACGCTTACCTTTAGACCACGAGGCAGACATATATTTGTAATAAAATATATCATAATTAGGGGTACGTAAATTTTGCAAATAAAAAATCGTGATTTCGCATTAAAAAAAACTCAAAATAGAAAATTTCGCATTTATTTCGCAAAAAAAAAATAGTGTTAAAAATTAAATTAAAGACTAGCATTGTTGTAATTTCTACATTTTCCTCTTTTATTGTTTGCCTGCGATCAGTTACGACAATGTTGTAGATACTAAATTACCTCTTGGCATCAACACTATTGAAAGGGCAATTGAGACATTGAACAGCTGCTTTTGCAAATCCAGGGTAGCAAGATTTTGATGCAGCTAAAACTCGCATTACATCCACAGGAGTTTCTTGACCGACCAATATACGTAATAATTGTTAGCGCGTCTGATCAGCATTTGAAAGCACGTAACGTAAAAAGGTGCGAAAGTATTTAATTTTCAAATTTCGCTTTTATCGCAAATAAAATGCAGATTTAGCTTTTATCGCATCTATTTCGTAAAAACGAAATTTACGTACCCCTAATCATAATATATCATATTAGGTATAT
>LUGF01001370.1:224833-238203 GCA_001625245.1 Calycopis cecrops
CATTTCATAGCCCACTGCTTTTGTCTGTTTCAACATTATAACGGATTCTTTTTTAAAAATAATTTATTTCATTTTTGTATTTTTTTAAATAAGGACATCTGTAGCTTTAAGCTATCATCAGTGCCCGTAGTTGTTTTTCTTATTTTGCATGGTTTCTTTGAAAATCGATTGTTAATATATTTTGACATGAAAAGGGAATTTTTAAATTTTATAGACTTTAATTAAACTCTATTGTATATATTAAAAACCTCAGCTGTATGTATTAAAAACCTCAAAGAATGAATCGAATTCTAAATTTTAACCATTGAGTTATATGTACTACGTACTAATAACTCAATGATTTTAACATATATTTTTTTTATATTTTAAAACCGAACGGGCTTTTCTTACTTAACGTATTTATTAGCGTTGACTGATCAAAAACAATTTCTAACGAATTCGAGGGTCGGAACTGTCGTCCGTCATAGTGGAAAAAAACGTAATCTATTTTATTAAAAAATAAATTTTGTTTAAAGAAATTCCAAGAGCTAATTTTAGGGTTCCGTACCCAAAGGTGGCAACAGAGATCCCAAACCTCAACTAAGCATCCACTGGCCATCTGTCACATTTACAGGATAATATCTCTTGAAACTTAATGACTAAAAACTAGAAATTCTCACAGTGTCTCAGTAATACTGAAACCACGATAGTAGCAAATACTAATCATTGGAAATTTATAATTGTATTACAGAAAGAAAATAAAAATCTAAGTCCGGGGGCGAGTAGCATTTGAGGGATTTTCACCGATTGCAAAATAAAGGCATCTTAATCGAATAATACATATCAGGTCGTTCTGGATACGTGTTACGTGTGTGTATGTAATACGTATGTACGTAGAGTGGTTTCGACGCAAATCGAACAGCCTGCCCTCATTCGAACCGGAGATGAATGCAATTCCGCTTGCGACGAACTTATCTGAAGTTTTCACATGCAGCAACGTGTTGTGAAATAAGCCCACTGGAGCGAAAATTAACATGACGAAATATATCTTCATATATATATATATTTCTTGTGTGCGTGTATATGTACTGAACTGCTTCTAAACGACAGACTGATTTTGACGAAATATTTGTATGTGTTGAAGGGGATTTAAGAATGGTTTAGATTCACACGTCAGCCCAACAAACGGCGCTGATGTGACGCTAGTAAAACCGCGGGGCCAGCTAGTTATGAACATATATTCATGTATGTATATCAATATCACATTGTGCACACATATATATGATCAAATCGCTCTGTGTAGAAATTATGAGCAGTCAAAATCTTCTACAATGTAAGACCAACAATAACACCACACCTGCACCGGTTGCCCAATAGGGTACACAGAGAGGAATTATTTGAAAAAAAACATGTAGTCATAGGGATTAGCGATAGAAGTGAAAACTTATAACTATAAAATAACAACGACCTGTATTTAATAGCACACTTGTAGCTCTGCGGGGGTGCTATGAGTTAGAGTAGGTCCGCTTTTCTTTGCTACGTAGATAGCACACAAACTTTTCTATGCTTAAGCCCTCTTATTAATAAACATAGAATAACTTTATTCAAGCATTAACCTAGTTATAAACTGGCATTTGTCAAATTCCATACTTTTCCAGAATTTGACCGATGTCAGTGTATTATTACTACGTTATTGCTTGAATAAATTTATTCTATGTTTATTAATAAGGGGGTATGAGTCCAAGCCAAGTCAAATCATTTATTCTTGAACATAGGTACACTGCAAGTGGAACTACATAGTATATGTTGCATAGAACTATATAATATAGTAAGTAATTATCGGCATACTAATATAAATAATTAATTTCTATACGTTATTAATTTTAAATTAACCATAAATGTTAATCAATACATCATAGATTGTTAATCATAAATTAATTAACTATTATTAGGCAGATGTGGCCTTTTGATCACTACCGAATACCGATGTCTATAGACATTTGCTTAATACGGAGATGTGTCGCTCTTCTCCTGTAGCGTCAAGAATGGGAAGAGGGCAACATGTCTCATAGCACGTGTCTACAGTACCTATTTAGTTCATAAGTTACAAGTTAAATAACAATTATGTTCTTTTTTTTAAGCAAGTTATGTAATGTAATTGGTATTTTGTGTGTAACCGTTTTATGTAACTTTAAATAAATCAATATCTTAAAGGTATCTCGCTTGATTGCCGCTTATACTACAAAAAACGTGTGCGCGAAGAAAATTCCATCTCTATTCCTTCGTTCCCCATTCCCACACTGAATATTCAAAAGTTATTATTAATACAGAAAGCTGAATAAAATATTTGCTTAAAAATTCAAAGCAACCCACAGAATCTGAAATGTTGCAAGACAGGTTATAGTTTGACTTGTACGTTTACTGCTATTATTCGTACCACGACAACCCCATAGTCCATAGACCAGGCGAAGTAAAATAGAAATGGTATGGGAAAATAATACTACAATGGCGTAAATGGTTTCCGTAAACCATAAAAGACTACCATTAAGAAATATTGTCCGTATGAAGGATTCTTGAGACGTATTAAGTATCATGGAAGATTGTGACGCCTACATAATACGGCGTGTCTCTGGAATAAAGCCGAGTGGAGTAAATTGAAAGCTCTGGGTATATGAATATTATTATGATAATGAAGTTTTTGCGGTACATGAAGGCGTATTTCTTGAGCTCAAGTGTGAGGGATAGAGCTATGATATTCTAGATTAAAGCCAAAAAGGGATAAACCTTTTCTATCATCGAAAAATGTTTGTAATAAAGAACAGATTTTTTTTTGGTTTACGCTTTTTTGGTTACAAATTTCGATACTTTATGTAATTAATTAGATGCACTTATGTGGTAGTTAAGAACTTACTAGTAATTTATATTTACGTTTTGTTTTTGAATATTGACTTCAATATTACATATCATTCGTATATATTTATTTTCCTAATAAAAGAGACTAACACTAAATTGATATTAGCGGCTGGGAAATTATTCGAACTACTAGCGGAATTCCTAGTGCAGATTTGATACCGACCCCTGTGCACATCAGTAACTTGTATTCTAATGTTTATTTTATAGTAGATATATGGCAAAGCAGCTGTCAGAGAATATTAATGACCACCGACATAGAGACTCACTTTTAACCGTTATTCAAACGAGTACACTTCTTTATTTCCCCTCCGCCGGGCAACGGAAAACTCGCAAAGAAAACGCAGCATACCTGTTGGTTTTAGCGAAATTCGGATGCAAAGCAGCAAGCAAATTGGGAGCCAAGCAGCAAGGCAAACCTCTTACTAGAATTTTCATGTGCGACTTAATCAACTTTACTTGCTCTGCCGTGAACGAACGAACCTCCAATTACAATGAAAGTAAATATAATTGTCAGAGGTTTGTATTTATTTTTATTTATTTTTTCTTATAATATAAACTTAATCATTATATTTTTTACAAACCTGTTGTATTTGTTATTTTTTATAACATTAAATATTCATTAATTAAATTAACCATCAGCATCAGTGCCGCATATCACGATCCTTATTTGCTTTGCTTCCTTTTCTCATATTTTTAACTCTATTCATATGTCATCTCTATTCATAACTCTCTTCATACATACTTGCGTCAAAAGTCTTCGCAACTGGCATGTATGTAGGAAGAGAGTCAGACAGTCAGTCTTGATTTTCCCTGGAACCTACATATCTATCTGCACCAAAGTTATAATAAACGTATACTCATCATGATACCTGTACTGAGCATAAAAATTACAAGCCAACCTGCGTATCGTACTCTACTGATATTGTAGATGATAGTTGTATGTATGTTGGTTAGGTACTCTTGCACGTAAAATAATAACCGAAAAGCGTTGGATGAAAATTTACTACAGATATAAATAGTGATAATATTCTTTTTGTATGTACTTAGTACTACGTACGTTAATAGCTCAATAATGTTAAGAACATAAATATTTATGGAAGACTGGAGCTTAAACTAGATTGAGATCTACCTCCCGGACGCGGACATTTCATATCTGCTTGTTTTTGTTGAATTACAAATACAAAAGTAAATCAGGTAAGTAATATAGGTATATAGAATACAAAATGAAATTACAAAGAAAATACTTTTTATCCAAGAAAATGAATGGCTAAAATGGAATAGATCTTACTAGCGCGATCGCGAGCTAGTGCTACGCATTTTATAAATCGACTATTTGTATATATTTTAATAGGGTTTTGACCAACTAATCTTTCTACCTTTACTACTCAAGTGTCTCGAAGGTTAACAATCCTTTGATGAAATCATCGCAGGGAGCCGGAGAGACATGCCAAAACTGTCTTGGGATCCACAATAATTTAATCAAAAGAAATTAGGAGGAGTAGCAAATGATGCAAGTTTCCCTTTCCAATTATACTATGGTAAGTTTTCATGGGCTTATACAGTTAAGGTAAGCCAGAAGAAGCCCAGCTGCTAGGCACCACGGAGATGTAAACAAAAGCCTAACACATTCTGAACACACGTAATTACTAGGCTATTTTAACCCCTAGGGATTCCACAGAGGCTGTATCTTCGTACAGAAAATTCGGAGAAATATAGCAAATATCATATTTAGCTGATTGAACTATATTTTGTTAAAATTTATGACAAAATTGTTTACATCCAGGTAATATTTATATGATCTCAGCACAAATTAGTAAATTTTGATTGATAATTAATGATTCTTAAAACATCGTCTAAACAAAAACTCAGATCGACAGAGAAGCCGATTGTTTTAATTAATTTCATTTCGAATTGAGTTCAACACAATAATTGGATTATTTGTTTTCATTTACATAATGTGGCCATTGCATTTATTGTCGTTATTATAATATTATATATATTGTTCTTTTATTATATTGGTGTATTCTTATTCGATTGTGTAGGTATTTGTAATAAGCAAATAAAAACATAATCAAAATTATTTCTTTACTTTATGCGAAAATTTACTCATTACATCAAAGTACTTTAACGGATTATGTGTGTTTTATTAAATGACATACACAGTGAAGTGATTCGTTGGGCTTGTTAAATAATCAAATAAACCGCGATAAATTCGCCTTAAAGTTATTTTATTGTAATTTAATTACAAGTTAAAGTTTAAAATTAAAAGTTAGTAAGCAAACTTGAAATAGGCAAATTTTATAACGACACTTTTAATAGCAAATTATAACGCATACAATAATTATGATATTATACATACGTACTTGTGTTGTGGCTTTTGTAAATATCTAAAATAAGACCGAGCTCGTAAGACACTGCACTAATTGCGGCGGTTTTCAAGTCTAGACTTTTCATAGGTCTCATCCGAATAGTACAGCCTGTGAAAAGCCTAAGGGCATCTCACACTAAACCGGTGTTTACACACCTCACTAGTAAATGAGAAATCCCTTCATAAAATGCGAAAAATATGTGAATATTTGTCTTCGTTTCGATGTTTATCCCATTTAGTCCGGGAAAAATTCTTATAAATAAAATATATTGCGATTTTGTCTCGTGTTTTTTCGTTTCAACGAATTTTGCGTTTATTATCATGCATTTTCTGTAATTTGTAATGGGTATTCCGTATTTCTTTATATATCGATACTTTCACGGAAACGAATATTATGCGAGTGAAACTGTTAGTCAAAGTTGTATCATACACAAAATACACATCTCATCTTAGTCAAAACATACGTTGAAAATTATCACCCGTAAAGTTTTGTAATAATAATTAGTTAATTATGAAGTACGTAAAGGCAGAGTTCACGCTTCTGAGGACAATGTAGCCGTGACATTTCAGTGGAAAGTATTTATTCTGTATTTAGAACAACCCTTCAAAACGGTTCACTTGGAAACCTCTCACAGGGGCAGTGGGCTATACGTACTGCTATTTTGTGCGGCAGACGAACACAGACAAGATACACGTGGACTAACATGGACATTTCTGAATGAAAAACTATTTGTGATGGGGTGGAGAGTGTAGGTATATCATGTGACGATAAGAATATGGTATTAACTTACATAGGCGCGTTATACGGAGTGTTAGTGATGCGAGTAGCGGGCTGCGGCATGCCGGTCGCAGGACGACGCGCGCCGCAAGCCGGTTCGGCACTGCCGCACGCTGCACGCCGCGCCGCGGCCGCACGATGCCGCGCCGCACGCACGCGCGTCGCGTCGCCCGCCCTACATACACAACGCTACGCGCTACAGGGCGGCACTCACACCGCATTCAGCATCCTAATGTTATAGGACTTATTATTGCACCGTAAATTTTAATTTATGATTAAATGATAGATAAAATAAATTGGATTTGGAAGGATATTCCTTGCAAACGGCAAGGCTTGATTTTAACTAGCTTTCACGTACATTTTTTTTGTTAAATTAAAAAAATCTTTATGAAGGGGGATGCGTATCTTTAAACAATCTTTGTTACTATGATTGATCCCTTGTGCATTTCTATTTGTATGTTGGTCTTTCAATCAGGCAATTTTTTTTTATCTTATTACTCTTAAATGTAAATTTTAAAAGTTAAAGAAGGTAAAATTAATCATAAGTAAATCAATATTAATGATTTACTTATTTATCCCAAAAATACAATATTGTTATTTTAATCGCAGAATGTTACATACATTTATTATTATTAATTTATAACAAAGGTGTAAATTAATCATATGGTATGTCTCCAAATTTTTAATAATAAAAACACATAAACCACATTTAACTGCCGTCATCTAAACGGTCTGGCGTAATATACAGCATCATAATTGTTAAACCCAGGCGGATCCGTAAAAAGTAATAGCGTGGGCATAATAATTGGAAGCTTTTAAAGCCTTTAAAAGCGTACAAAGCGGTGTAAATAATAACGAACGAAAAGCTCGCATCTGAAGTCTCGCGGTGGTGATTACCGTAATACGGGGGTAAAAGCTACTGCGAAAATAAATACTCGTTACCTCACGTTTTACCGGAATTGCTAATCGACGGTATGCTATTATTTACTAGCGACTACCCGCGGCTTTGTCTGAATTTTAAATTAAGATATTTTTAATATATCTTTCACAGATGATATCAAGTGGCGTCTTTAAGGCGCCCTTTTTTGAAGGGACGAGCGACAGGGACGTCCGCGCTCGCTGGAGAAAAGCTTCAGAATGGCACTTGAAGAGACCCTTATTGCCACGTTCTTTTTGATGCCACGTTCTGTAGATATCTTCTTGCTCGCCAATCTTCAAAGGTTTTCAATCATGCTCTATCGCGATCTCTCAAAATGTAGATATCGCGGTGTGTTAATAAGATTCTTAGAAATAAAAGTAAAGAAACATCTTTTGAATGTTAAATTAGTTTTATGAGTTGCTTACGCTTTGGGGACATTGATTGCGTAGAAATGCGAAAGTGTGTATGTTATTCTTTCACGCAACTACTACTGTCTACTGGAAGAATTTGAGTGAAATTTGAACAATGTGAAATAATATCAAATTATTTTTTATGTCGAAAAATAAATAATAATCTTTGAGCGGATTTTTTTACGCATCATCATCGTTTCATCTTAGTAATGTTTTAACATTTTTTTCACTTTACTACTGCGATATTATTACACACATTATTTAACCATGAACATAGTCTTAATACATAAACGACATGACATGTCACACACATTGTGTGGTTCATGCTATTCTAAATACAATCTGATCTTATCAAAGGATCTACACAAATCTATAAAACGCTTTTTTATTATTTCAGAGTTTCGGAGTTACAGATATGAGTAATGCCACAAGAAGTGCAAGCACGTTGCATTTCTTCAGGCGCACAGCTAGGCTTAAATCTCTGGAAATGTTACGACGTAGCAGATATATCTAGTCGAGGATATTCAAGAAACAGGCACCCGTTCGCGTTAGCTCGGTAACATTGTAATGGCACTGGCTATTACTAGTGCAAGTAATATGTAGTGCCATCCTGCATTGCAGGCGTATGAGATCTACTGCCCGTGTCCCCCCTTACACTATAAAAATAGTAGGTAACGAAAGTTATTTTAGAATTAATATTCTCGGGTTAATACATATCCGTGCTTCAAAAGGGTTAACGATTATCACCGCTACATTAATGACCTGGTGTTAAGTCATAAGTGCTAAATATTTTTTTCTTTTTGTTTCTTGCACCCGCGTAAAACCCATAAAAAGATAATTAATTATTATGCTATCGACATACAAAAGTAAATTTATGTTATTTTACATTGTTTATTTTCGTTATTTCACATTCATCTATCTCTCTGTATCTCTCGTATTTGCTTGAAAGAATTATTTTTATTATAAATTAGCTTCCGCCGGCGGCTTCGCCCGCGTGGATTTCGGACTTCAAAAATTATTCAAAATTTTAACTTATTATGTTATTCTGATATGAAAGCTACATTAATGTAAAGTTTCATAAAAATCCGTCCAGTAGTTTCGGAGATTAGCCCGAACAAACGGACAAAAGTGTTCTGTTACTATTTTAAAATCGCCCCCAATTAGTTTTTCGTAAATATACCTATTCAATGTACAGACACTAAAATTTTGCTGTTTTATTATATGTATAGATTTTCGCATAATATGTACTTATCTAATTACTAAGATGTGACAATATATTTATTTATTTCCTATTCTACACAATCACAATGTTGGTAGACCATATTATTTTATCGAAGGATTTCGTTTATGAACGTCGCCTGGCAGCTGTTCAAAGCGTTGCGGAATACCAATCAACTGGCAACGAATGCAGTCAACATTTGCGCTACCAACTTACCTACTCCTAATTTTCACTCTTGAAATTGATAACGGCAAATAGTGTTGATATTTGTATAATTAGTATTATGCCATCAAAATTTATAATTTGAAAGTTTTATGACCTAATTTATAACTAATTATTTTATAATAATTTAGACAATATACAAATATTTATACAGTACAGAGTGGGTGACAGAACACAGCCTTGTGGAACGCCAGCATTGACAGACATGAGGTCTGAGCATGCACCATTGATCGACGACGACATTAATGCTCTGGTCCGTCTAAAAGTCGACGATCCAGTCTCTAAGTTTTGCAGGAATCCGCAATAAAGAAAGCTTGGTGAGAAGAGCTTTGTGTCAAACCCGATCAAAGGCTTTCGCTATATCCAGACTAACCGCCATACCGCTTATGATTCAACAGCCTCCGCCCATCTATGCGTCCAAACCAAAGCTGTTTTTTTAGGACGATGCTAACAGAATAGACGCGTTTAGACAGATGTCCGGACAAGCAACTCCAGAGCACATTCAAGCAGGTCAGTCGGCGCGATTCCATCAGGCCCACTCGATTTATGGCTGTCCTATGCTAGTATTTTTGGCTATGGTGTCCACGGTTCGAAGTGCTCTCGCACAAAACTATGCCGGATCTTTGTGTCCGGCATAGAGAGATTGTGGGCGGTGGTTCCCTAGTCTTTCATTTGAGTCAAATGCAAAAAGACAGCCCATGCCATCTCTTTAGCATTACGGGCCAACGAGTCATCACACCGGCATAGAGATGGAATAGAAGGCAGAAGGAATTTTCAAGCACAGCCTTGGCGAGGGACCAGAATGCACTAATACTAGAAGGAAGGTGGACTAACCGCTCGCCAATTTCGCTTATGTGGTCTGACTTTATTGCAGAGTTATTGCCACAAGACTCTCTTTTTAAATGAGCTGGTTTTTATGTCGTGAGATGTCGCCGCTTTTATCCAAGCCTGATAGCACTGTCGCTTATAGCGTAGCGCCAACTGACAAGTGCGATCAAACTAGGGCTGGAACTAATCAATACTTTAGAAGCCGGAATGAAAAGTCCCATTACCTAAAGCACCGCGTCCGGTACGGATTCCAGTGGCATCCTCGTCTAGCGAGAAGCAAATTCGTCGCCATGGGTAGAATGCTAAGAAAAGACGCATCCCGTCCCAATATGCTGACCTAAAGAACAAGACGCAGCGGCAGCTTCCAGTATATGGCGTATGATCTGTAATATCTGGAATTCGTGTGAGTGAGTGAACCTATTGTGTCAGGCCGTATGCCAAAGCGAAATCTCTAGACAGATCTTCCCGCATGATCGGAGCCGGCTTTGCCACATTAAGCTGGTAGTAAACAATCTGCAGGTTAGAATGTTCTCCTTAAATTACATGTATAATCAGATTTTTTCTGTCTTGGGGAGCTCTCTTTATTTATTTTTTTATTTTATTCACGGAGTGCATGCAGCATGCTCCAGGTCTGACAATGTTGAAAACATTTCTTCAAAACATATCAATAAATAAATAATTAAAAGTACAAAGTGAGTTAAAAATTAAACATGTTTAAAATACATATTTTATTATATTGTAGCTACCTATTTAAAAAAATCGTTTTATATGTGGTATGTTTTTTTAAGCGTTGGCAACTTCGAAATTGGTATATGGGATTTCCTTGTTTAGGTGATATTATTGCGTATGTACTGGTAAAAAGACGTGGTTTGTTTAGTTCAAATACGATAAAATCCAAATAAAATTTGTTAGTTTATGTCGTTTTTGCTTATGCATTAAATTAAACTGTAATAAAGAAGAAAAACGTTTCCTTAAAATAATACTTTTTAAATTTTATCTTATATATTGTACCTATTGGTATATAATAATAAAAGAAACACTGGAAACAAAACAAAACCTACTTTAGGCTTGTCATTGGCAAAATTATATTTTTTTTCGGACGTAAAATTTAAAAAAAAAACATAAAAGACAGCTGCCATTCATATTGCATTCAAGTCAAAAAAGTTAAACTTTTTCTACAACTAAATACAATTAACAATAGAATTAGATACCAACAATTGAATAAGTGCACTCTATTAATTGTAAAACCAATTATTCACACGTTCTTGCGTATCTTAATTATCAAAAGTCTATTTTCTCTACCAACAAATGTTTAATCTGATACTGCATTTTGTGATTTATTATACAATGTACGAAACGTAGACGGAATAATTTGAATAACAATGAAAGTGTATTATTAGAATAACTGAGAGTAGGTGAAGTGTGAAGAGTTTTTGTCTGTCGCTCTAGACGTTGAGAATTGAACGTCATGGGCGAAAATGGACCTTTCGTTGCAAAACCGGCAAGAGGCTGGCTTCACCCAGACTCCGTGCTTGCTAGTGATGGAGTCACCTATGCTGTTCGGGTAAGATTCATAAAAATGTCCACCGCAACACAAAGAACTCTGCGCCTAATTAAATCGCAATTTATTATATTTTCAGTACATTGGTTGTATGGAAGTGCTCACATCAATGAAACAGTTAGATTTTGAAACCAGATCACAAGTTGCTAAGTAAGTTATTTATTTTGTGACTCACATGTAATATATATAATACATCATGTAATTGAAAGACCTATAGGATAAGGAGTTGTATTTGAAATTAATTATAGTTATTTTCTGGAAAGTCAGAATTAAGGATTGATAATAACTATAACACAAACTTCTTCTTTATCAAGTAATATAAACATTAGTGAGAATTGTAGTATTTGTTCTCATTTTATTTGTTATCTAATAAAAGCATACTTGTCTGTTTACAGAGAATGTATTGCAAGGGTATGTGCAGCGGCAGGTCTAAGGTCAGCTGATAAAAAACGTAGAGTATGCCAGGCAGCAGCAAATGCCCTCTCTGCAAGACCCAGAATGGCACATTCTGGATCAAATGTAGCACTAACAGTGTCTTCTCGGGCCATTACAGTAGCTGCACTAGAAGGAGGTGAAACAATAGCACGCCATGATATGCCCCGTGTGTCTTTTGCATCTGGTGGAGATCAGGTAAAATTATTATTATGTAATACTAACTGCACCATGCCATTTCACTCTCATAATATGTGATCCCAAGAACATATTACCTAATTTAAAAACTTGAGATATACTTTACTACCTACTTAACACATATAAAAAATTACTGATAATATACATACATACTATTGTATGCCAACAAGCAGTCGGAGCCTTTTGATGAATACTGACATGCATGGACCCATGGTTGTTACTCAAATATGCCACTCTCATGTCCTCTTTTGCTCCATTGGGCCACCAGGTCATTGCATAATACTCCATAACTGTCACATTAGCATGGTAGTAATATGTATGGTAGGATCAGGGGCAGTGTCATGACTCACTCTAAAACTGACAAACAATGACAAACTAGACTTTGGCACAGTTTTCAATTAATAAATTCAATCAAAAATTTTTTTTCAGGATTCTCTAGATTTTGTAGCATATGTCGCCAAGTCTGTGCCTCCAGCAGAATGGCGCGCATGCTATGTCCTGGAGTGTGGCGGAAGGTTAGCACAGGATGTGATTGCAACCATTGGTCAAGCATTTGAGCTCCGTTTCAAAGAATTTCTCACAAAACCCAACTCGTGAGTCACTATAAAATTGTTTTCCTTTTTATGTGAGTCATCCATTTGTGCAGTAATGTAGGTGCAAAGTAACAGGAAAGTAGCCAGTCATCTCACCTTATCAGGATATGCCACTGCATACAACCAAACTCATAGATCTGAACTCATTTGTAAAATTAGTTGTATAACTAGGCCTATGCAGCCTACTAGCTAATTTTCATATATTATGAAATTGACTAATTACTACAATTTCGGTTTATCTTCTAAAAATACTTTTAAATGGACCTCAAAAGTGGTTTTTGTGCTATTAATCATTATCAAGCTGTACTAAACAACTTTTTGTCTAACATAAACCGAAAACGATAGCCCATTTTGGATGCATCTTTTGGATAGCTATAACTTCTTGTTTGTCTTAGAAGGCAAAGCAGTAGAAACTTCATAAAGTTTAATTTAATAGACTAGCGTCTCTCAGTTTGGAACTTATAAAATATGAATTGACGATCGAAATGGAATTTACTGTAAGAGTATATTGTTATTGCTTCAGTCATTGTCAATAAATGATACTCAGAGATCACTAGAAAACATACAGATGTGACAAACCTTTTACCATACACGAAATTCAAATACAGGACTTATTTATTTAATGTATAAGTATACAATGTTAAGTATTAAATTTACTATATATATATATATACACATTACAAGGGTGTCCTTTTTCTAATATATATCATCTGTGTTGAAGGTGTTCTAAGTACCATAGCTGAAGCTGCACATGGGGGCATTAAAAATAAATGGTGAAAGGATTTACAGCATCTGTTTTGCAGATGATATTGCTGCCCTCGCAGAAACCAAAGATGACTTGGAAAAATTATTAAATACAATGGATTTATCATTTCAACAGATAGGTTTTTAAAATAAACTTCAATGAAACCAAAACATTGACAATATCCAAGAAAATGCCTATTAGAGAA